>JBAMHX010000007.1:13809226-13840911 GCA_037177515.1 Pseudomugil tenellus | reverse complement strand
ATATGTAAAACAACTTGATTTGATTATAATCAGTTCATTTTGGACAACTTAGTAAAAACCCATTTTGTCTAATACAATGTTGCATAATACTTATAGTTACTTATATAGCCAGTGATTAAAATATGACTTCTCTCATAAATCCTTAAAAATCTATTATCGGATCTGTAAACATCAGAAAAACATATTTATTCGATGATCGGCTCAGTTCTTCATAAAACGTATTCACTTTTCTGTAGAGAAAGATAAATATAGTCTACATATCACCACATGTGGAAACAGAAAAGGCTTTGGAGTTTGTTTATGCACATAGTTGCTAACTAAGCTCTGTTCTACAATAAATTCCACCTCTGTAAAGATATGAATGAAGTATTTCTGCTCAAAATGATTTAAAGAGGCGTTTATGGTCAAATTTAAGGATGTAATTTAGCCTGAATGCTTTGATATTAAAAGGTTGTGAAAAATATTAGAAATATGCAGCAAAAATATGCTAATCATCTTAATAAACCTTTCAAAATGATGAGGTTGAATCATCTCTTAGATTTTTATTGCTGATTGCAACCTATTTTATTTATAAGTTGCAATCAGAGGAAATTAATTGTAAGTCTGTCGTGTTCTGCTGCATCAGAAATGTATCCCTTCAGCTAATTGTATATTTAGACAATAAGGTAATAAAAAGGAGAAACTGTTGTTCTTTTCTAATGAACTCCAGTCAACTTCTCTTTTGTCTCCTCGTTCAAGTAAGCTAGCTAACAAGATCAGAGGGATTACTGAAATGCACTGAGAGGAAGAGATTAGTGACATCTTAAACCAACTGTGTACTAATGTGCTGTTGTCTTTATAGCTATTTGCTGCAGTTTATCCTCCTGTTAAAATTCCCATTATCAGTGTTGGTAACCAATCCGTGATGTTGCCCTGAGACCTGAAGCTCTCCCTCATTCATCTTATGTATTTAAAGAAACAAATTCCCAACTGCTGCAGAATAAACAAAACATTTTTGAGATGCTCCAGCGTTAAACAGAACATGCTGCAGTGTTGGGAGCTTGGTCTGATGTATTCGCACAACATTCAAATTCTTTCAGCACCCCATGAAAAATGTGTCAAACAGGCTGTTACATTACAAGACCATCCCATAAATCTGACTGGTTTTCTTCTTAAGCTGTATTTCAGAACTTAATATTCACATCTTCACTGATTTATCTTTTCTTTCTTCTGTTTCCTGTTTAAATATGTTTTTAAAGGGTTTCCAGCTTAAATGACTCTTTTCTCCTTCACTCATATGTCTGCAATGCTTAGGCGAGGAAGAGGAGCAGCTGGACCAACTCATTGATTCAGTTAGTGTGGAAGAAGAGGAAGATTTTCTGGAGTGTTTCCGTTGTGACCTGGGCTTCTGGGATGTCTGCTACACCACTGAAACCAACTGCAGCCATGGGGAGCTCTGCTACACGGGCCGCGGGAAGG
Source organism: Pseudomugil tenellus (assembly GCA_037177515.1). Taxonomy (NCBI): domain Eukaryota; kingdom Metazoa; phylum Chordata; class Actinopteri; order Atheriniformes; family Pseudomugilidae; genus Pseudomugil; species Pseudomugil tenellus. The sequence goes on along the minus strand of JBAMHX010000007.1, from coordinate 13,839,453 downwards.
GAGGTGTGTTGAATAACACTATTATGTTTGTTTATCAGTTATATGTCTCAGCACATAAAAGAGTGAAAGATTATGAGGTTATGTTCATTAAATATATCTTCCACTGAATGCCGTTATTTTGTCTCCTCAGCTGATCTGGAAATAAAGACATTGGGTTGTGTAAAGGCAGAAGAGTGTGGTGTGGAGACCACTGTGGAGCTATTTTTAAACAATACCATCTTCGTCATGACCAAATATTGCTGTGATACACCTTTCTGCAATTCAGCACACCGACTTCCCATCTACACACTTTTGAATCTCACAGCAGTTTTCTTAACAACCTACAGGTTCATAGAAGGCTTAACAGGATCATAATAAACTTGCATTTATTTGTTTTTTTTGCTGTAAAAAGAAAAGATTAACATGACGCTGAAAGGACTTCAACCATTTGGTGAAGAAAAAATGAAATTTTTTTTGTACTCACTAATGAATACGAGAACAGAAGTTAATAATGTTAGACAGATTTACATTTCTTGAATAAGTTATTAACTTGTGATAAAAATTCTGTTTTGTGTAATTCTTGTGTTTGGAAATGTCTGCAGAGTAATCGAGTCAATTAAGATTTTCTTTCTCTGGTTTGTTTCTTATTTTTTGCAACACCTACAACCGCAGCAGATGAAGAATAATAAATATTTTGACCCTAACACAGAACTGTAGTTGTGCATTTTACATAAGTCCATCCTGAAATCTTCTCCCAGACTCAATGAAACAGTCATTTCTAAACAAACTGACCGCGGTGCTGTAAAAGTGTTTGCTGCATCAGCACAACGGTTTAGCTGCGGTTCAGCAGCTCCCCAGCAGAGGGCAGGAGCTCGTCTTTCATGAAACACTGCAGATCCAAATCTTTGTCCTCCAGGTCCAGACTCAGGAATGTCTCCACCACAGACTTGCACCTAAAAAGACCAGTGACAGACATCTTTGGGAGGCTCGAACAGCGGCCTTCCTGTGTGGAGTTTGCATGTTCTCCTTGTGTATGCGCTCTCTGGCTACTTAATTGGCTTAAGCTGCGACTCTAAATTATCCCTGAATGTAAGTCTCTTTCTCTCTCTGATGAACTGGTGACCAGTCCCAGGTGTACACTGCTAGCTGCTGGGATGGGCTCCAGCTACCCTGTGACCCTGAAACCGGACTAAGTGGCAAATAAAATAAATGATTAAACAAACCTCTTGGCCTGTTCATCTGAAGACGCTCTGTCGATGCGTTTTATGGGATTCCCGGATCTGTAATGTTCAGATGCCTTTAACAAACACAAAAAACTACAGTCAGTCACGAACTTGCTTCTGTGCATGTCTGTGTGTGTATTTGTGCGTGTTTACCTCCACTGCTCTTTGTACAAGTTCAGCTGGCAAGCCTGCCAGTGTAGCAATGTTGGCAGCGTAGCTGGATTGGCAGATTCCTTCCTTCAGCTGGTACAGAAACACCAACTCACTTCCATCCACGACTGTGTCCAGAGTCTAAACAAACACATAAATACACTAAAACTCTTAGTGAGTCTTTCTAAATGATGTAGATATCTGCATATTTACTTTCTATCTGGTAATGTACATGTTTTTGCTGTCATCGATATTCTGCCCATTGCTTGTGAGGGACTGAGTGTGTCCAAACCTTTTGGCTGTAAATCAGTTAACTTTGAATCAAAGTGTAAACGGTATCTGACCCTACCAGAAAAGACAGCAGGCCACTGGTTGGTAGCAGCCCGAGCTGTAGCAGACTGTGGAAGTTTGTAGCAACCAGGATGTGAGGAACATTCACGGAAGGCTTTCTTAGCCAATAAGAGATCGATGCAGCCAATAAGGAGAGTCCATCAACCTGTGTGGGAAATGATAAGCTGCTATTGGCCAAACAATTCCATCTTAATTCAGGTTAAGCTTTTTAAAACAAACCACTGATAGTCTGATATGGAGCTGCTGTCAGGATTAAACCAATTAGCAGGATCTCTCTGCCACTAAGTCTGTGGATAAAAAGATCAACCGAACAGATGTCTTCAATTAATCAACAGTATGTAAGAAAAACATATGTCTGAGTTGAAGTTATTGCCACAGTTCACCTCCGAAATTGAATCCCAAGCAATTATCATTCCACCAATACAAGTTATATTAATGTACCCATTATAATAAGTTACATTTGCTGTACTGCTTTAACTACTTCAACACTTTCTTTCACCGTTTTATTTCAAACATTGTAACTTGTACAAATCACAAAAAAGCTAAACAGACCCTGTACCAGGCACGATCAGCAGGTGAATACAGAAGAATTTATATTGATTAGAAAAATACACGAGGAAAAGATGAAAATATGGAATTTAATAAATAGTCCTTAAACGTGTCCCAGCTGTTGGTAGTTTTACACGTCTGGTTGTTGTGAAAGTTAAATGCAAGGCCTTTGTTATGGGACTTTTTAATACTATATAGTGAAGTTTTGAACACTTTAATGCTGAAAACATAATTAAATAGTCACAATTTTGTAAAAATAGTGTAGTTATAGCCAAACTGCTAAGTTATTACAAAGGTCTGGAGAGGACTTGAGGATTTAATTGGCCTATAAACAAAAAGATGATATTTTTTTATCGTTTTACCGTTGTTCTCTTGTTATCTGATATTTTAAGATTAGTAATTTTTTTCTTCCTCTTTTTTTTAACCCTCTCTGTGTGTCTCCAGTGAAACGTAATACAGAGATGAATGAAGCTCTTAGAAGTCTCAGCTCTTCTTCTTTTAAAGTGTTTTATTTTCACATTTTCACATTATTTCTGTTGGTTGCAAAGGTGAGGAAATACCAGCTTTTTGTCAGCTCGGAGTCACTTCTACATGTGCATATCGAAGCAGCTTCTGCCATTTTATTGCATTAGGTGACATGCTGGAGTAACCTAAAGGCCTGCTTCAGCTTCACAAGAGGATATTGTGTCCTTATGGCAAAACACATCTATACTTAATCCACAAAGTGCTGGAACATTTTTTTCTTACTGTGTTAGTTCCTTTTCCAAATTCATCAATGAGTACTAATGAGTTGCCATTACTGTTGTTAAGAGCCTGGGCCATCTGGAAAAGAGAGCAACAAACTGTTATACAACACTTTGTACTTTTATTGTTTGTGGGTGTGTTGGTCGGAGGAAGAACAACCAGTGCTTTGTGAAAAAAAACAGGTGGAGCGTGGGAGCAGAGCTAAAAGACAGAAATGTTAAAAGTATGAATAATGTATTTGTACACCCACTCATCCACTCAAAAAGACACACGTATGACTGAAATGCGTGAGTACCTGGTTGAGGTCTATCATGAAGGTGCTGAGGCCGACAGACACAGACTCTTGACCTTTCATGCGGGTGTAGATCCCGTCCACCAGGCCGATCTCTGCCTCCTTCGCCGGGACATCTGAACCAATCAGAGCCATGAAGACGATCAAACCCACCTTAAAAAATCAAAACAAATACTGGGTTAACCGTGATCAGAGGATTTTTCATTACAAGTCAAGAGCAGAGCATTCTGTATTAAACTGTAAAATCACAGAGTGTTTTGATTAAGTTGTAAATTGGTTCAGGGATTTTTCAAATAACTACAAAAATAAATCATTTGAAATGGGGAGATATAATTCAACATAATTAGGACAGCGTTTTTTTTCTGGGTACTTAAGAAAATTGATTTTGGATGTAGGCAACACGCCGTTATAGAGATTAAATTTTGATTGTTTTGTCTAATAATGCAGTTTATTAGCTGTGTTGTCTCAGTGTTCCCCACTGCAGCTAATTACTGGGTGTAGTTGTGTAACACCAACAGACAAAAACACTTAACCACCCAGTGATTGCTCAATTTTAGATATTTATTACATAAAATTAAGGAACTGGTTGATACTGATAAACAGTAAATGGGTTAAGATGCTTGCAACATCATTAACAGTGTGCTGTGGTAAAGGACCTGTTTGAGGTAGATGCTCTTGCCAGATGAATTGGGGCCAGTGATGATCTTAACTCTGCCCTCTGATTCAAAGCTCTGGAAGGAATTGGCCACAAACAAAGGAGAACACAGCTCCAGCAATGGGTGTCTAGAAAAGCAAAAAAGAAAGCCAGGTTGCAACTTAAACTATGTATAAATAAGTCATACCTAATGTGTAAGTGCATACCTGCCCTGAGTGATTATTATCTTCCTGTAGCTGGTGAGCTTGGGTGAGGAGTAGTTGTACTCCTGGGAGGCACAGCTCATAGCCATCAGACAGTCCAGCTCAGCAGTGAGATCCATAACCTAAATGGCAAATGTCCTGATTAATACAGGAGGACTCTTCACAGAAGACAAAATAGCTGCTGCGACTAAAACCAACTGCCTATTTGCAATCCTGTCACTAACAATGATGAAGACTGAGATAAATAAAGTAATATCAAAAAAAGAAATAAACACCTGAAAAATATAAATAAAACTCAAGATTTTGAAATCTTTTATGATGCTTAATGTCTGAAACTGCAAACCTGTTACAATACTTATAGATAGTTTTTATTAAACTGCTAAGTTGCAATATGTCTGTTAGCTACTGGACAGATTCTACCCAAACACAGAGCAAACCCAGTAATGCATCAGGGGATCTTAATGCTTATTCTGCACCACTTGCAAAAGACTGCCAGAAATGGTTGAAAGGAACATCCCACAAGATCAGAAATGTTTTTGTAATCAAAATAAATTATTCACTCTGATAGTACAGGAGGAAAAAATAGTTCATTTAAAGAAAATCCACCTACACATATTAAACACATTACCTTACTGGATCATTTTATCATACTGGGGGCATGTTATAATCATAGGAATCTGGACCTGGTAAGTGACCAGGCTCACCTACCTTATGCAGGGAGGTGCTCCTCTCCAGAACAGCGTTCTGCAGCTGAGTCATCACTGCAGTCTCCATATCTTATATACAGGATGTTCATCAGAGAGAATATTTTGAGAATGAGACACAGTTAAATTGTAAAGATATCAATAGCAGCATGAAGTGATAGGAAAAGACCTATTATGTCACAGTGCATGTCTCCAAGAAGGTCGTCCAGTTCCCTGGTTCTTTGGCTGCGGTAGTGTAGTCGGTCCTCTGAGAGGAACTAACCAACATACACTCGTAAACACAAAGATAAAACATGCTGAAGAAAGGAAAATTGCATAATCCAATGTTTTAAGAGTACAGAAATAACACAAGATGAAAAGCACACCATAAAATCAAGCCCCTCTATCTCAAAGTCTTCTTTCTCCACCATACTGGGCAGCCGAGGGACAGAGAGCAGGAATCCGATCTGAAAGGAGTTTTAACCTGATACATAAACACTGATGTATACACAGATTAATTTTTTCCACAAATGAAAGACATGAATCACGTAAAAAATGTTTTTATTTTTGTTGGAAATCTCTATATTCAAATATCTCACCAGTGGTATGTAAATGACACAGCAAGAGGGGATTCGAGAGTCCAGGTGTTCAAGCTCTCTTCTGGCAACATCTGTTAGGAAGTCCGATAGCCCCATCATCCTCCTCTTCTCTGACAAAAGTATAATCAAAAGTATAATCCAACTTGTGTTCACACTCTGTTTAACCAGCATAAAGCTTGCAATAGTTTATAACTCCACTTACTCTCGTCAACTGCAGGATCCACGTTTGGTTTGATAGTAAAGCGATTCTCTTCCACACTGGCGTCAAAATCCACCTGAAGATTTTGTTAAACTAAGCTGGGACAAGTCCTGAGTGAGTTTATGAACTATCAATGACTCAGTGAGTCATCATTAACTGTGTACCACAATGCACTACCATACCACCCTGATAATCTCACTAAATGTGTTCATTTCTTGTGTTATAACTGCACAACTGTGAGACTCACAACACGGCTGATGAGAGATGCGATATAGTGGAGGTCATCGGAGAATACTTGAGTGATATCACTAAAGAGCTGAATGGACTGAGGCAGGTGTCGCACTGCATCCTTGATACACACTGTACTGTAAACCGTCTGATGAACAAGTACAAACAAAATTTAGTGGATATTTAATAGTATCTAACACAAAGTAAATAACACGGTAACTATAGCAACACCATACTGTGATTCCAACCTTGTAGAGATTCTGCCAATCTGTCACTTTGGTGTGCGAGAGAGACATCCGGCGCAGAAGGCCCTTTCACAAAAACACACACATCCATGTAAACTCGTTCAGCAGATTACATGATTTAATAGTTCTGGTGATTTCGTCAGAGAGGTGCAAATTAACACGGATAAAGTATGTTACTGGTAAGTTCCTGATGCTGCGTAACAAAGTCTGCAGGGTGCTCAGGACATCAGAATTCCGAGGTGACGTGAAGAAACGTATCACTTCTTGCCTCCTGCGTAAAACTGAATGGTCCTGTGTCGGCCTCAGAAACCACTGTCTGTCAGAAGAAAGGACATTACTAACACTTATATTACTGTAATGCAAACTTTATTGTAAAGTAATGACTTTGAAAAGAAAACCAAAACAATGTAGTTTCATAATAAAGAAGGCCTATGCCCTCGGAAGCAACGGCTAGGGTATATCCACGAACACCTTCAATCTTCCTATTCCTCAATCTTCAAATAGACACGATACAATAATATAAAACTGCACATGTTCAGTCACAAAGCTCCAGCTGGTGTCGAAACTTTGAACCAGCCCGGTATGACATCAGGACAGGATGCATCCTAAGGTCATGACCTTTCATTTGCTCTTTATTTGAGCTCAATGAGACAAATAGTTCCAGAGATATAGCCAAAAATGTGATTTTTTGTGAATAGAGCGCCACCTAGAATTTTTTTCTAATTCGAGCCAGGCCATCTCCTTGGGGACCTAAACAGGTAACCGAGTATCAAAATCCAATTTTACAAATTCTTCAAGTTATCGCGCTCACATTAGCAGTAATGTGTTCCCCCACCCCCCAAAAAACATTAATTGAATCAAATAAATAATATTCTGTATTTGTGTTTTTTGCTTCTCACCGTAGCAGCTTGGAGCCAAACTTGCTTCTGCAGCGGTTCAATATTCCTATGTTGCAAAAAATATCAAGGACTTCATCTAAACCCGTTTTCACCAAAAGAAACTAAAACATCCTGATTTGTGCATACCATAAAGACTGAGTCCTTCCTTTTCACCTGACTGCAGCTTGTACACTGATGGGTGCAGATCAGATTTGAATATCTGAAGTACACTGAAACAAACACAAAATCCATGTATTTTTGCATTATTTTTTTCCTTTTAATAAATTCAAATTGATTGACACCATTTTTTATTGTTTTACATCATTTAAAATGGTTGGCTGACCCAATCAAACCAAATAACTAAGAAGAAGAGTGTTATAATAAAGAAGATAAAAAAACACATAAAACAAGCCAGATTACAATCTGGAATGCGCAGCTCGGTGGTAGCAAACTGTAGTAACTCTGTCTTAACTAGTTTTTTGTAATATAGGCATCTTTTTTAAAGACATGAGCTTTCAATTTGGGTTGGGTTCAAGACGGCCCGTGCAGACCGCTATAAACTCAGTGAAAAACTAAAGCTCATTCAAGGACCTGAACACAACCTCATCTCCCTCCACATCTTCTGGTGTGAAGTCCAGATGGTGTCAATCCCAGAGTTCCCTGCTCAAGACAACTATGTCCGATTCTTCAGCACCAGTTCAACACCAGTCTGAGTCAGTAAAGAATACCAGTGATGTGGAAAACACCCTGCTTTGTTCCAGTGCCTGAAAATCCCCAACCAGCTGAACCAAATGACTACAGAATTCGAATTTCCCTCTGGGATTAATAAAGTATTCTGAAATTCTGAAAATTAACACCCTGCTTGGATTAATTTGTACTGAAAAGCTGTACTACAGATTTAAAAGAAAAATCAACATTGCATTTTGCAGTTCAAGTCCTCTGGTCTTTAGCCGTGCTGGTTTTATGGTTCCCTCTGCCTATCCACCCACTTTAAACAAATGAGTCATTTTTAAACTTCAGCAAAATATGATACAGAACACAGAATCATGTCTATTAAAACAGAGACATGTTAAGAATTAATTTCAGGGGGCTTCAGGACCAAAACTGGCAAATATTACGTTGTTCGGTTTAATTAAGACGTAACAAAAAACAGGATGTTCTTTAAAGCAATGGATAATGGAAAGAAATCTTGTTCAACCTTTTCCACTCAATCTGATATGTTTTCATCTTTTTTCTTGAACATAAAGATGGTTGGAGGCAACTAAAGGCACAGTTTCACTAGATCTAATGATTTATTTAAATAATCAAAGTAATCTTTTAGGGACATGCTTTTACACGTACCTGTAGGTGTCTCTGTCAATGTACAATATTCCTTTTCTACATGGGAAAGAAACAACAGTTTCAGTCAGGAGATTTTTTAATTAAAACTTTTCATTCAAATTAGGCACCTTTGGTTGGCTGGTAGACTCACCAGCAAAATGACAACAAAGAGTCACATATACTGGCAAAAAACCTGCATTGCTAAATGAAGAGGTGTAAAACAGACTCATCTTAATAATGAAAATAAAACTAAAGGTCTTCTTCATTGGGAAATATATTTTCACTGTCCAATGCATGTGTGTGCATAACTACACTTGTGTGTCTCACAGTGTGTAGGCATGAAACTGCAGGATTGGAACCCCAACACTGCTGTCTTCCAGTTCCACTCCCACTCGCCTCCTGTCCAGACATTTCAGCAGAGCCCCCACTGCCCTAAGCTAACCGAGAGAGATATGCACACACTCTAAAATATGAGAGAAATGATGGATACTGTAGTTTATGATCTTGTCCTGCAGAGCCATGAAAGACAGGATGATATATAGAAAGCTGGCTCACCAACAGGGATGAGTCAAAGGGAAGACAGGAGGAGAGATAGGACATTTTGTCTTTCTCTGAAATGCCAGCTGGAAGGAGAGGCAGATGGGCAGAGCATAATCTCTGTTTACCAACCTCCAGACCTGCAACATCAAAACCCATCTATGATTACACATTTTATTTTCACTTTCTGTTTGGAAAATTAGAACATTTCTAATCTAAAACTCTGCCTGACAAGTGATGAAAAGATGTGGATGTTGTGGATGTCTTACCAAAGTCAGAATATGGATAAGTAACCACCTCTGGTTTGTAGTTAGGATTGGTACCTAAAATCCATTCAAATAAACAGAGTTATAAATATCACAATATGATTACAAAGTTAAAAAGAAGTGCTTAGCTTTATATTGAATTTATCCCTTATCACACTAACACGATCATGTCACACATCCTTAATCTCACTGAATTCCTTGACCCAGATACAGCATGTTCCACACTGCATCTAAACAACACATGTTTTGTTTCCCTTCTCCTGCCAAGACAAGTTTCATTACACAGGGCTCACCAAGTTGCTGTAGGTATCGAGTCAATGAATGGTCCTGCTTCGCACTGGTTACGATCACATGTGGAGCAACCTCCTGAATAACTAAGAAAGAGAAAAACAAGATGAAGTTGAGCAAAAAAAAAAAAAAAGGTTTAAATATCTATAAATTCATTATTATAATTTAATCTGCTTCTCTAATAACACCTGAGGATAACTGCTAGTTTGAGAAAAAGCAGGTGTTTACCTCTGGTCAGCAGGTGGAGGTCATGGTTATCAGGAGTGTCTGGCATATAGTGTAAAGACGAGTCCTCACTGTCATAAAAACAGAGGCCTACCTGCCCATGTTGTACCAAAACACTCAACAAAACCTACAAATACAAACACAGGAATGCTTATTTTACTGCTGAATCAGCTGTTTTGTTAGAAACTGTGATGATCAGAACATACTGCAGCAGAGTCCTCCTCTTCTTCTTCATCAGTAATCCTGCCAGGAGGTTCAAAAACCACCCGTCCTCCTGGATTTCCCAGTGCTGCTGCCATCAGTCTTTGTTATATTGAAGTTATATTGAACACTAGAGGGCCAAGTATGAGTTATGTGTTTGTATACCAGGTGTATGCCAAAAAGATATTCTCATGTGTTACTCCTAAATCTGTGTCCCATTTGAAGCATGTGATATATTCACGATCTCTGCAAATGTTTTATACTTGTTTGCTTTTACTTTTCAAACACTACAGCTACCTGGGTTTAAATATAGGGTTTTCTTTAAAAAGATTTACCTTTTGTTTCAAATGAATGTTACAGTGATTTACAGTGACTTACAGTTGTTGACACTATCAGCTGTTACACAAATATAAATGCAACTATTTGACCAACAAGCTCAGCAATATATGCAGCACTATATGTGTATCTATAGTAGAATAATATTAAACATAGATATTGTATAATAACGCAATGATAAAATGACTGATATTCTTACAAGATGTGGGTCACTGAATGCTATTTCACGAATTTTGGTGTAACACTTAATTTCGCAGCGATGCTTGAAAACAAGCTAATGTGTCGTTAAGCTAAACGTGGTTAAAACTCACCAGAAACTTCTTTTCAAAGTGATAGTAACCTAAACTTATACGTTGTGCTACCCTGGACTATAAATCACACCAATGTTTATATTTACTTAAAATGTATGTTTAACTGAGTATTAAATACTGGTAAATTTAGCCTAAGCTAGTTAGTCAGTTTATTGAATAATTAACGCTAGCTAAATGAATCAAAATTAAAATACGTATTACATACTTCTTAACGAAGTAACTCGGCGTGTACTTTCATTATCTGTTGGGCCTCTACTAGCAGCACTAACTAACCTAATGCAAATCTGTGTAAACACATTATTATATGAAAAAGAAAACTTAGGTCGTGGTCTTGCTTATAATCCTACCTTGTAATTCCGCTAGCTACTTCGAGCAATCTGTTGTCATGGTTACAAGAGACTCGTAAAAATGTTGAATGTCACGAAACTGTCGTTATTTGTTTAAGGAAGTAAAATTGTGAAAACGTTAGGACAACTTTCATCTTTAGTAAGAATAATTTATTTAGACATAAAATAGGCTTTTTTTTTAAAAAATCAAATAACAGTTTCTCAATTCAATTTCACTTTTTTTTAGATGCTCTTCAGGGAATTGTCAAAGGATTATATGTAGTATGAATTAGTTTGAATAAATATGTTACACATTTTACATCTAGTAATATATTACATCAGATCAGTAAAATAAAATGCATAAAGCACTGGCACATTTTGAAATAGTTAAAATTGTACCTCAGAAGTAGGATGATTAGTCCCCAAAGTATGAGCCAAAAACTGTGTAGCCTACATCTAAACGTTCTGCCATAAAAAATATGTCATGCCATTAGAATGACTTGCAACACAAAGCTTCCCTTTATTCCTCTCAACATGACTTTACACAAATCTATCCCAGAGCGTTCAAGCACTTACCACAAGCAACCCATGCATAATTTTTACATTTACCTTGCTCTTGCTTCTTATTTCATCAGCCCTTCATAATTTATGTAAAATAGTTATTTATCCCCATCCTCCAAGCATTTGTGAATAGTTGTAATCCTCTATAGAGGTCATAGACTGTCTGAGCTAACTTTTCTTAGACTGTATGTAGCCTTCTGCAAATAAAAAAATTAAATAATCTATATTGTTACAAATACAAACATACAAATGGAGTTTAAAACACATGAATGCCAGTCAAAATTAGAAACAAGAATGCAAATAGTGTTGGAGGAAAGGGGGTAGAGGCAATTTGCCCATTTCATCTCGTCTTTGATGTCCTAAAAACTGACAAATTGAAAGTCCACATAAAGCCATCAGGGCAGGGGGATTACCTGAGAACAGAAGGACAAAACATCATTACATTACATCACTACATTATATTGCATCATTAAATAGCATTTTTTGAGTAAATGTGATGCTTACATGCAGTGCCATTCAGATAGCGTAGCTGTATTCTTGCTCCTCCTCTCACGCTGCTTATTGCTGGGAACATTTCCACTCCACGAGGAAGGTCCTTAAAAGCGGTACCAAGGAAGCTGCCATCAATAACAAATCCCAAGGTTCCTGCATCAGCATCCAGAACCAGCAGGACACGCTCAGGAATAAGGAGAGGTGATTCTGCTCTCTTTGCATTTGCTGATGAGGCGGATTTTGGCTTAAAACTCTGACTGGCTTCAGAGTAATCCCTCTTTCTGTTAAAGGGGTAACAAGCCCAAGTCTGCCCATCATGCCAGAGTTGATTGGTTCTAAGTTCCCAGCCCCAAGACTGGGAGTCGCCACCTACCAGCACATTATAACCCGACCCCTGCAGAGGACAATTCTGCATTGAAATTCCCAAGACTGCATGGCTTCCTCTGTGTTTGGGGTTCCACAAAAATTCCCAGACATGAAGTCCGCTTTTCACTCCCATCTCTGCCCTTACCCCATCGCTGCTGAGCTCTGCAGGTTTTCGTGTCACCTCCTGCTTGCAGGGCGACAGCAGAAAGTTAGGAGAGTGATGGATGGAGCTCCAAAGTGAGCGTGAATCTCCCGGAGAAACGGGAGAAGAGTTCAGAGTGAGCGTAAGACGTGAGGATGTGGGGACAGCCAGTGAAGGGAAAGCTGGTGAAGATGAGGGAGTGCTGTCTCCTCTTCCATAAAGCCAAGCTGAGAGGGAGAGACCCATTGGTAGAGTGTTTTACGAAAAGAGACTGCAGGGAAGAAATAGTCAAATTGTGTTAAACTTTACATAGAAATCAGCAATTAATTAGTGAAACTAATCAAGAACAAAATCATATTTTGGTTTAAAAGAATGTCATCAGTATTACAGTGGGATGTGAACATGAAGAAACATCATATTGTAGAATACTAACTCATTTTTTTACATCACAATATATTAGCACAAGACAAATGTAGTAGAGTAAATTATATTCGTTAAATATGATAACTGCTACAAAATAGATCTACAGTATGTTTTTAATCTCTCAAACTGGATACAGAGCAGAATAAGGTGAGGTAAATAAATATTAACACATAACAAGACAGCTTTTACTGATTAAGAGATGGTTTGGGTTATTTTTGTTAGGAATGCAACTGAATTATTAATAAATAATCAAATCTTACCAATTGGTTTTGAGTACTTCCCTCTGGTTGTCAGCCTATGACCGGACTGCTTTATCCTCTGGCTTATAAAAAGTCTCTTATCAACCATGCTGGTGGTCTTATCGCAGCTCGGTAACGCAACAGCTCTGTGTCTGACCCAGTTATTGGTTTCGACCTCCGGTACGGGAACAGCACAGTTTATCAAAGCAGGTCTGACGCCATTCACACTGGCAGTGACAAGGACAACAGATCAGTGACGTGTTTGTAAACAGAAGGGATGGACGCTGTGTTATCCACTGGATGCCATCAGTTTTACCTCCGCTCAGTCCCTTCAGGCCTCAATTAGCTTTTTATCGCGTTCTGTAATGAATGTAAACATAAATGGCGAAACATATGAAGAGAATGAAACTTGGACTTTTTACTAATAAGAAGAGAAAAATGCAATAAAATCCAAATCGGCTCATTATTTTAGACAACGCAGGCGCATCGTGAGAGAAAGGGTTGCAGGTATTTTAACCCTGATTTCTGTCTTACAGGTCCACACATTTAGTGCACATGAAAAGAATACTTTTTTGGATTTCCTTACGTAATTTGAATGTTAATGACTGTTCTAATTATTTTTACTGTTAATATTAATACTGAATAATGTTTTCAGACAAGAAGATACCATGTAGGCCTATCTCAAACGCAATAACTGCCATGGACAAAGTCATAAACCGCCTATTTTCCATGACTGAGAAACATTCAGATATTTAGATTTAGCCTATTTTGATAACAGTGTAATCACAGCCTACAACCAGAAAAACATAACTGTTAAAATGACATTATAAGTAAAGATTGCTTAAGTGAGAGTATCTCAGATAAATATGTTTCACTAAAAAGCAGAATGTCTTAACACGAAAAGGTCCTTCTTCATCACTGAAACTGGATCTCCATTTTGAATAACAACTCATAAATAATGATAACTATATTTTTTCACCCAAATTAGTGAAACCAAAACCTCATAACTTTACAAGATAGTCTATAATTTCCTTGTGGAAATTAAAATCCACATAGAAATGCCACGTAGTGAGTCTTTTGTGTTGGGAAGCACTAGCTGTCTCTTAATTTCATCTTTACTTTTTGTCTTGGTAGTGGGCTCTCAACATCCAGTTTTATTTTTCTTTATTCACAATCAAAATGTCAAGGTAGTACCTTGGTATTGTTTATTATTTACCTTTCAGAGTGTACTTTTTAAATATCATACTCCAAGCAGTCCAGCCACCTCCAGTGGAGTGTGTGTTTTGTTCATACTAGCATAGCTGTTGTCAATTAGGTGACTCTGCTTGCTTTGTGTAAGTACAAAGTGAACTGAACTACTTCTGTTTTATCTATGTAAATGTCAACAGCTTAATAGGATGTATTTTATGTGCTCATATGCCCCAATTACATAATGAAAATGCTTATAGTACACATTAAGCCACGTTCATTGACTATAATTTCCCTGACAAATCATGAAATCAGTATTTGTTGCATTTGTTTCATGATATGGTTCCTACATGCTCCCTCTTGCTCCTCTTGTTGCTTGTAGTTTGCTTTCATGTTGTAGAGTATGTGAAGAATCTGCAATGGTTGCTTTCCAGCACTTATTGCTCCTGTCTGCAGGACACTACTGAGGGTTAAAGTGCCCATCTTAAAAATTCAGAAAGCAAAGCTGAATGTGGTCACAGCCTTTTATTCACTGTGAAGATGAAAATCACTTTGTCTTTTTGTTTAATCTTGTAGCTTTTTTTAAAAGTCTGATCTTTTTTCTAATGGCATCAGCTTCATGTCTTTAAAATGTGGTACTTTCAAGGTTTGAAAGTATTATTTTCAACATGAATACTGTACATGTAACATGTTGAAACTACAAACTTGTAAGTGGCAAGAATCTGTGAATTTGTAAATTAGCAGTATGCTTGATGGCGAAATTGGAGTCATATGTATGTTTTCATCATACAACATAAGTTCACAGCATTGCTGATGTTAACAGACTAAAACGATACAAAAGCATCTATAGTTTGATATCTGAACTCACTACAGTCAAATAAAAGGCACCAGAATCATACACATCATAGTTTTTCAATCAAGCTCTTTGACATTTACAAAAACTAAAAATTATTGTCAAGTGAATGACTTTTTTTGGAAAGGAAGTTTCATACAGCAACTTAGTCTCTGCTTAAACTTATTTATACCTGGCAATAAATGTTAAAACATATAAGGTGCATTTAAAAGAGTTAATGGCACATTTACCTTTTTGCATTCACATGCGGATCTTTAAATTCCTCAACAGCAACCTATGAAGTAAAAATCCAGCTTTTATTGGTGTTACTATTTTTCTCTGTTGTGTGCATTACTTCAAACCAGTTCACAATCAAATAGATTTTATTGAAACTTTTAAAAGAATTTTCTCTGTTATGTTAAGACCAACAGACAACGTTATGGTAAAACAAACAAAGACGTTTTGTTTAGTGAACAGGATGGAATAAATAAATAAATGAATGTGTGTGTTCGTAAGTGTTGTTCTCTGTACAACACAGGATTGATATGAATCCAGGATCCCAGCTCTTCATTCTTCATCAGTGATGGTTGAACAAGTCCAACAAATACTTTCCAGTATAATTAGAACAGTCCCAGTGCTGCAAATATCTTACTGCAGCATTTAGCAAAGCAACTCCTTTTCCAACAACTGGAAAATTTTTATTCTATAGTGTAAAGAAATCATAAAATATTTGAGAAGAGAGTAAATGGAACTGATGTACTTTTAATGAACACTTATTTAAAAGTATGTGTCCTGATTTCTTTCATCCTCAGTTTGTTTCATGATGTTGGTGCCTCTTGGTGCAACATCCTGTTTGCCTGATCAGAAATAATGGCTGCAGACTGGAACATAGTCCTCCACCAGTAGTGCCACATTTCCCATATTTCCAAAGCGTTTAGACTTGTTGATTCCTTAGTTTATCATTTACAACAATCCAACTAAATCGACACATATTTAACATGACTTATTTAGTTAACATGAAACCTAGTTAACATCACTTCATACAAACTTCTTCATCTTCCCAAGAGAAACAAATAAATAAATAATAGTCAGTAACTGTGTAACTCAATATGTTCAGCTTTTAGTTAAACATGTTTCACAACCAAACATTACTAAAACCTTATTTTTATTTAAATAAAAGTTACTAATTATATTAGCAGATAAATAGCATCCAGCTTTGTTTTGATGATTCCACCTTCAGATTAATTTATGTTTTTGTTTCGTCTTTTTTAGCCCCTTTATTGGGCACTTGTTGGCACCAACACCCGGCCTAGAATACAAAGACAAGAAAAAAGCATGTAAAACATTTTTCATGTTCATACTAATGGCTTAAGAATATGTATTTATAACATCATGGCCAGTGGTGCAAAATAATGGGGTATAATATACAATAAGGGGGGATTAAGGCACAGCAAATGGGATTCAACACATATTTACATTTGTAATTGAGCAATTTAAAACAGTTCGCACATCTTTGCACACTCGCCTACATCTATCGAGACTAAAGATTCAGATTAAGCAGATCTTTTTTCTTTATCTAATAAACAAAGTTTTTTTGTTTTTTTTTTTTACCAGAAGTGGTCCTCTTGTAGAAGATCAATCCTGCTAGAAAACAAATAAGTCCAACCAGCAGTGCTGCTGTCCCAACAGCGATCTTGTTCCACTCTGCCTCAGCAATCGGCTCTGCAGACATATTTATCAAAGATATTACTTTGGAATTTCTGACATTAAGAGATAAAGACTCAGAAAATTTACTGTCGATGTAAATTTAAGACAAAATTTTGATGGTAACAGTCTCAGAGCAGTATATAACAGTAATTCAAAGATAATGATAAGATTTACAAAGCAAAGTATCACTGAGGAGTATAACTTAAACATATTTGCTATACACATATACATACATTTACACAGTTATACAGTACAAATATGCACACAGAGCTATACATAAACATGTACAGCAATGTAACTTTCATTTGGCCTGTACACCTTGCAATCCTTGTCCCTCTCTTACCCCAGTCATAAAGCTTTGGCACCGGAAGGCTGGCATGCTCCACCATACAGGTAATTTTCTCATCAGGTATGGGTGTGAACTCCAGATATGAGTGGATCTGGTAGTGCCAATTCCCATTGCTTAACTCCTCAGAGGACGTCACGTCAGTTGTGACCTTCTCTCCGTTTCTCAGCCAGGTGATTTTAATCAGTTTGGGATAAAAGTTGTACGCACTGCAGATGAGGACTTTTTGATGCCTGCTGCCCTGTATTTCAGCAGGTTTCAGCTTGACCAAAGGCTGAACTAGAGGGGAACAAAATATAAATGAATCCAGTTTAGAACCAGTAATAAATATAAAGACTAAACTACTTTGAAGTGGATGATACTGAGGTTTTGCTGACAGAACAGTTTTGCACTGGTATCATGTGGGAGATGATTTGTTGGAAAGCAACAATTCTCATGTGACAACAGAGGAAGATACTCATATAGCTGAAACTGGGACTGGAAGTTCCCCAAGAAGGGAAGTTGTGGCTGGTTGTGCTACAATAACATATTTCATGACCCATTTGTGGTCATTGTGCTTTTCAAAGTACCTTGATCACTACTGCTGAACAAAAAGAAGAAAATGTTTGTCAGAGAGCCTTTCCCTGAAGAAAAATATAATCCCAGGATGGACCTGATAGATGGTGAGAGATGCTCATAAGATGAAGTTCTCTTTCCTAGATTAGATTGTGCCCATCTCCTTCTGTCTCCCTGAATCCTCAGCGTCAAAGAAATTCAAAAGAATCGCATAATAATGGAAATCAGACCAATTATCTGGATTACCAAATAAATACCTTTGTTTCTCCAATATCCTAACATGGGATATATCATAAGACGTGTGCAACATAGAATAATTACATTTTATTCTTTCAGGTGATGATTCGGTATAAAACTGTTTGGTATAGAACTTTTCATGTCCACTTTATCACAGATGTTTTACTGACTTTTCAGTTTAAGGTTATTTTATACTAATATATAAAAAGCTTATGAAACTTTCATATTCCAGAAGATGTCTTGTTTTGTTACTTTTTCTAAATCAGACCATTTTACTATAGTTAACATAGCAAACTGTGTAGTAACTGCTGGGAATAGCTGCACACCTATACACGCAAACACACACACAACCCAGCAATGAAATAAGTGTGTATGAAACTGGATGAATCGATGGATTATTGACTGTTATGATAAGAAATTGTTTAAAAATGACTATAGATTCTTATTATTATCCAAAGAAAAATAGAAACATTTTATTTCAAACTGGAAAAAGATTTAACAAAACAAGGATTATTGCATGTAAAATGTCACTCTGGGTAAGTGTTATCATTAAAGAGTAAAAAGCTCACAGTATCCAAATAAGCTATTTCTAAATCTCTCTTAAAGAAAAAGAAACCATTACAGTTTTTGACCCACTACAGTAAATTAAGTCCTGTATCACAGATATTAGAAACATAATGTGAGACTTTCAGCTGTGATCAGCAAACCTTACCTGGCTTTAAAAGCAAACTAAACGTTAGATGATGCTTTCTGCATTTCTCATAATTCTTCTTTTCTTGCTCCAGAAAGCTTTTGCTTTTGTTCAGATCATCTGCAATTTCTTTTGCTTTCTCTGTGTAGCCAACATACTTTCCCAAAGTGCTGTTGTACTGGCCCAGAAACACCTTGTTGAAGAAGATTTGCTCCAAATACACAAGGTCATGAGTGGAGGTGTACTGGCAACGAAGCAAAACATAGCCGTATTTAGCATCTGTAATGTGAAAGAAACATGTTTCAACTGGTTAAGAGATGTCAGGTTCATTATTATTTAATTTAATGACGTTAGAAATAGAAAGTCTGCCCAAACAGTTAGTGGTGCTGTATTTCGCTACTAACAGAATTAAAGATTTTTAACTGTTAAAAATGACAATTTTTGGTTTTACTTACATGCACTTGAAATGAACAAGGACAGCAGACAGTAAAGACTTTGAACGGTCAGCATGGTCACAGGCGGGAATAGAAATCAGAGTGGAGAGTGAAAAGCTGAAAGGATGAGGAAGTGAATCTGCACAATGCAACATTTTTTCAGCAGGTACAGCATGAGGTAGGCGTGGTTATCTGTGTGAACATAATAGCACTATAATGAAAGTCACATTATTTCTTTTTCCTCTTTCCCCCCAAAACTAACCAGAAAATTTCCACACAGAAATGAAGCTGAGAATATTTACATCAGGGGTGACAGAAGACTGTGGCAGCAGTTTGTGATGCTGAATGCAGAGTTTTGACACAATGTTTTAACTCTTATGAGTAAAAAGGCCTTACACTTATTGGCTCTGTTCCTCTGGGTCAGCATTGTGCAATTACAGGAAAACATTTAATTTGCGTAGATAATCTAGATTTCTGGACTACATAACTTCATAGCAGTGCGACAAGCATCTGTCAGTACATCTGGGTATGTTCAGCTGTTCAGCTATAATTGTTTCATGATACTTTCATTGAAGCAGAAAAGAGGAAATTGTTCTTTATTTGAAAAAGTAAGTTTTATGTTTATATATAATGTATATTAATAATGGATAACACAGCACCAGGGGGTCTGATGATGTTTCTTTAATTTCCAAAGACATTTTTGGGAAACAAAATCAAGAAACGTTCCTGTAACCTTTAAACCACAGTGTTTAGTCATTTACACAAAAAGTGACACAAAGATATGGAACATTTTAACATCACAACATAAGTTTAATAAACTTAAACTACAAAAAAAAAAACATTTTATACACATAAAGTATAAAATTACATTATACCTTATCTCAAATACATATCATTGTTAGCACTGTATTGTCATTAATGAGGTTTTTTAGCTTTTCTCCACATGATTTTATTTCCATAATCATTCATTAATATAACTCATTACATTAATTTAATTAAACATATAAAGCTAACAACAATCTGTTGATAAATAAATAAATCACAAGCCAAACTGATTAAATGTACCTATATTTAAAAGTCATAGCTGCACTGTGTTGGTGCTTTTGGAAAAGAATATAATCATTTGCATATGTGTTCACGTTGTAGAACATCAGAGGTAAGTTAGAGATAAAGATGAGATAAAAGATAAAATAAAATCGTAAACTTCATGTAGCACAAGTAGGTTTACATACAGAAACGGCTAAACATAAATAAAATGTGTGGTGGCCTTGTGATGGACTGGCGACTTGTCCAGGGTGTACCCCGCCTCTCGCCTTATGTTAGCTGGGATTGGCTCCGGCCCCCCGGCGACCCCGTTTGGGAACAAGTGGTAGATAATGGATGGATGGACCTTTCAAAGGTTTTATTTTTAATTAAAATGTTAAAAAGAAGCTACAATAATCAAGATGTGATTAAATTATGACTTGAATGATCATTTTCATCTTCAATCGTGACACAAGTGGATTCAGCTTGAGAGTATGGGATGAATTATAAATAACAGGAACAAACCAGTTATTAAATATCAGCATCCAATGATAGCATAGTTGTTCCAAGGTTGCTAAATGAGGGTGTAATAAATATGTTAATTTTGTTCGGTTGAAGAAAATTGTCATTCAAACACTTTTTTTCTTAAAGTATCCCAAGGTTTAAAAGAAAAATATAGCCACATATAATCAGCATAACGATGATAGGAAATGTCTTTAACAGAACTTAAAATATGCTGCAGTGTGCGCAGATAGAAAATGAATTACTGAGGCCCCAAATCAACCCCTTATGGGACACCAGGTTAGAGATGAAAGTCTCAGTTTGGTAAATGCTGTTAAACCAAACGTGGAAGAATCAGCCAAGAGAAGTAGTGCAGTTGACATGTGTTGTATGTTAATATCAAAGCACATTTTGTTCAGCTCAGTGGAGTTCCAGTTGCATCTCAACCCATACACTGGGCTTTTTCTTTCCTCTGTCATTTAAGCGTTGGGTGCAGATGCGGAGTGAAGTATATATCTGCTAACAGAGACTGACAAACACAGAAGACTGACACAATGAGAATATAAAGACAATGGAAAAAACAGAGACTTTATGTGGAGACACATACAGGTTGGTGTGTGGAGGGGAAACTACTGAGATGACTGGAAACTGGAGGAAAGCAAGAAGGAGGAGATGATGTGGCGGGAAAGAGAATTAGGAAGGAATGAAGCACTATCAGTCTCTGGTGATCAAAGTTATCAGAGCAACTATTTATTATATCCTTAAATATCTCAAAGAGCTATGAACTATTGTAGACCTCTTTCAAAACTAAACAAAATCTTAGCAGTGCTTTTTGTATATTTAAAAATAACCTTTATAAGTCCCACATTAAGGAAATAAACTAATCTTTCCTGAGGGCTTTGATCATTAAAAATGTTCCAGCTACAACACCCAGCAAGCCAAGAATCAGGCCCATAGCACAGAAAACATCCAGTTCAAAACTCTGGTGATGGAAATCTGGCTCTGTAAAGAGACATAGAAAACATCAAAAATTACATTCAAGTATTTTGCAAAAAGTCATTTATTTATAATAATTATTTGATAATGTAATGCAGTTACCCCAGATTGTGGTCTGAGGACTGTCCAGTGCCATATGCTCCACAGTGCAGCTGTAAACATCTGTCTCAGTTGGAGTGAATGTCAGAGTGGAAAACTGGTGGAAGGTTTGGTCTTTATTGGGATAATATCTACTGAGTGACACTCCTTCTGACACTGGCTGGCCATTTTTAGTCCAAGTAACTTTGATCAAAGGTGGGTAGAAATGATTGACAAAGCAGATAAGGTTGTTTTCCAAACCCAGTTCGGCTTCTTCTGCAGTGTAGATGATGATCTCAGGAGGGTCTTGGGTTAAACAAAATATGTTATAACTTTTTTTTCAAAACAAACATTAGTGTTCATGAAATCACTAAGAGAAAATCCAATGCAGATTTGAAGAAAAAGCTCTATGTAGATAAATCTTTTACCTTTCTCTTCTGCAGAATGCTTCTCCAGTGATGTAGCATATTCAGCAATTATTAAGCAAGTTCTTCTGTTTCTTACAGCATTACGATATACATGCAAATCCTGAAAAAACTGTCTCGGGTCAACATCAGGTATGTTGGGTCCAGTGTATTCAACCTGTTCTCTTTCAAAGTCCACATAAAAGACTTCATCAGAATCAAATTCCAGCTGGATCTCAGCCGTGCTGTTCTCAAAGCAGCCCACAATGTAAGTAATTTCATGGGTAACTAAAATAAAAAAAACAAACAATAATTAAAATATATTGTGATAAATTCATGAAGAAAAAAGATGTTATGCATACTGATATGATTTATGTCCTGGAATCTATCCTACGAAGGGTTAAGCTTTATTAAACACTGACGTAAATCTAAAATAAATACTTACTTTCTGAGCAGACACAGAAGCTGTTGAGCATCAGGATTATTAGTGCAGATCTCTTCAAGTGTGAGCAAAAGGTCGTCATTATGGAAAACCCCTGAGCTTCTGATTTTAGACAAAGCCAAACTTTGAGTCGCACAGTGATTTAGTACAAATAAAATCTGGCTCCACCTTCCAGTATTGTGGATGACGATGGCATCAGGAGTAAAACCCGTTCTGCAGGATCAGATTAAGCTGTGCTTAAATAAATAAAGCCTCTACCAGAACTAAATGTGCATATTTTAGAGAATAGCACACATGTCAGTATTTCATGATTTACTGAACCAAAAACTTTTAGTTCATGTTTCAACATTTTACAACTTCCTCATCTTGTTTGAAGCGCTCGCCACTAAGCTCCTTAGTTCACAGGAAAGTTGCATGAAAAGCACTTCTGCTTAGTTTCATATTATTCCTCCTGTTTGACATGAAAGCACATTTTAATCTAGTTTATTGCAAATAACTATTAATTATTTGTTGAGATCTAAAATCATCAAACTTTTTTTTTCACTGCACCATTTGGGTAAAAAGAAGTTCTCACTTGTCTGATGATCTGATGACAGTAGCAGGGTCAATGTTGGGTTTCCATCATGAGAAAAAGTCAGCATTGTGTTCTTTTTGTTGGTTTTTCCAACTTCTCAAATTATTTTCCAATCACATATTTAATTTGTAATGTGTATTTGTGCTATTCATACATTTTCCCTGCTCTTCATTTTTCTCTCTCTGCATACACTTGGTTGTGTTTTTATTTACTTTTTTATTTTGTAGTGTTTTACCATAATGTAAAAAATGTCCCACCATCTGACCAAACAGTAAACAAGATTACCACAAAAAGAAAATAGATATTTTACCAAAGTATGGCTGAAGTTCAGTTTGGTTTGGAATAATTCAGCTTCTAATACAATTAATATCTAATACACCTTAGTAGACCCAGACATTTCTGGTCTGCAGATCTAATGTAAAGATCTTTGTCTTTTAGATGTATAAATAAAGTAAACTTTGTAGATAAAAGGACTAATTTGATTCTTGATTCTTTTCTTTTTTCTTTTTGCTTGGCAAAAATACCTGGTAATACTGGATCTGACATTGGAGAAAAGGGGGATGAGCAAACAAAAGAGAAAAGTAGAAAGTGAAGAGACGGAAAGGGAAAAAAAGATACAAAAGATACAAAAAATTAAAACGATATCAACAACAGTACAGTCTAAGCTGAAACCAGACAACCAGCATGTAGAAAAATTAACAAAAAACAGCTTTGTAAAATAAATAAACCAGAGGATCATCAGGACCACCTTTTGTTAGGGTTTTAGGTTAGTTTACATTGGTTTCCTGTTTTATTTTGTAGTTTTTCCTGTTTTGCCCACTGCTTTCTGTTTCAGCTTCATGTCTTGTTCATTAATTCACCTGGTTTGATTTTGGTCATTGTCTTTACCTGTGTCCTGTTCTGTTTTCAGTGTATTTATACCCTTGGTTTTATTTCTCCCTCGCTGGATCATTAAATTAGATTGTTTCTTTGGTATCATGAGTGCTCTTTTCCGTGAATAAATCCTGTTAATCCGCATCCTGGCTGCCTCCTGCTTGTCCTCCTCACCTGCGTTTGGGGTCCACCACCTCCTTGTATCGTAACACCTTTAGGCTTTATCTTGGTGGGTGATCGTAGCTCAAGTGGAAGAGCAGTCATCTTTCAACCAGCAGGTCGTGAGGTCCGTTCCAGGTTTCTCCTGACTGCATGCTGGGGGTGCTTGGGCTCGATGTTGCCCCCCAATGTGCCTGTTGGGGTGTGTGTGAGTGACTGTGCTATGTAGTGTAAAGCACTCTGAGGGATCAACTTGAAGAGAAACACACATAAATTGTATCAATAACCTTACAAAATTGTAATTTGGGTTATAAGGAACCTGGTTGTCTGCTTGTTCATCTCTCTGTGTTGCCTGTGATGGATGGCGAACTGTCCAGGGTGTACCCTGTCTTTCTAATACTCAAGATGTTCAACTTTTGTTGAATGAAACAGTAGCAACAAACAAACTCAGTAATGTGTCAAAGTAAGGAGTAATATGATTAACAATGTGGCTAAAGCAAGAACATCAATGTGAGCTGATTTTGCAGTACTCACTGAAAGACATTCACCTAGTTCCTTTGTTCCTTAAAATGCTAAACGTCATTTTGTTTTTTCCCTTAGTTGCATGATAAAGTCTTAGAAGTATTTTAGCCCACCTTGTTAATTAATCAGAAAGTATCTAAATTAGCGCAATGTTAATTTGTAAAAGGTCATTATACTCCTCCACAGTCTGCTTGGGGCGTTTGTTGTATTAATGGTGTGCTGGTAGATGTAAAATGTGTTGTTCAATGTTTGCCAGCATGTGAGTTTGCATGTGTGTCAGTATATTCATTGGGTTTATGAGAAATAAAACTAAAGCAGTCACTGTGTCTAGAAACATCTGGATGGTCCGCCGAGAATCTTAAACCTTTTAAACCGGCTTTGTCCAAACTTGTTCCTCAGGGGCCACAACATGTGACATCACACATAGTTTTGATTTATGGGATGCAACGGCCTATAAAGTGCAACACAATGAGTCATTCATTTCAATCAGGTGTGTTGGAGCAGGGAGACATTAAAAACTGCATGATTTTTGTCCTTGGCAATCAGAGCAGGAAATTCCTGCTTAAAACAAAAGGAAAAATGATGGACTTCTTATGTTACATGTTTTAATGAAGTACAAATGGGAACCATTCTTTGTATATTATATTAACATACATTGCTTTTAATATTTAAGTTTATTGCATAATCATCTATAAAAACATGCATACATTTAAATATAAAAAGCAAAAAAAAGAAGATATAATAAAGATGTTTATATAAGATTTGAATAGTGTCAGCAAATGTTGCCGGTGTCTGGCTTAAAGGGCATCATTAGGATGTGAATCCTGCAAAACAGGTTGGTTCAGTCAGATAAATGTTGAAGTTCAGCATAATAGATATTTTTAACATGTGCAGACCTCTATTGTTGGCACTTCCACTCGCTCTGTGTTGAGAAAAGCAAAACAAACACAGAAATTCCAGTTTAAAACTTTCATTAGCTGCTTACAATTTCTATTTTATAAGATTAAACAAGTTTTCATGGAAATTTTGGGATTATTTTAAATGTCTCCTTCACCAATCATTTTCTTCTTGTAGAAAATGAACCCAGAGAGCGAAAGCAACAGACCCAGCAACAGCGCCGCTAACCCAACAACAATTTTCTTCATGCTTGGGTCCCATTCTGGTTCTGGTTCTGAAAAACATGTTGATAATAAACACTTTTCTTGTTAATATATTGCATTTAAATCTTTTCAACTTCAACAATATTAAATGTATCTATGACAGGAGGAGTAAATCACAGGAGTAAAATGACTTCAACACAAACTTAATATAAATATTTAATTTGCTGGTATGCTACTCTCTTACCCCAGTCATAAAGCTTGGGCCTCATGAGGCTGGCATGCTCCACCATACAAGTGATTTTCTCTCCAGGTGTGGGGGTAAACTCCAGATAGAAGTGGCGCTGGTACAGCCAATTCCCACTAGGCAGCTCTTCAGAAGACATCACACCAGATTCGATTTCCTTTCCATCCCTCAGCCACGTCACCTTGATGAGTTTGGGATAAAAGTCATACGCGCTGCAGATGAGCATGTGTGAATGTTGCCTCTTCACCATCTCAGTTGATCTCAGCCACACCTTGGGTGCCACTAGAAGATACCAAATGTTATCATTAAGTGGTATATCTTTCTGTATATTTCCAGATATTTTCATGCATTGAACAGTTATAATGTTAGACTATAATGCAGAATTGCCATTAAAGTTAAAAGTTATTTATTTGAATATTACCAGATTTCAGGAGGTTGTGATGTCCCAGCGCAATCTTTCTTTTGCAAAAATCTGTTTTCCATTTCTCATGGCTCATAAAGTGGGGCATTTTGTTGAGCATGTCTGCAGTTTCTCTACCTTTCTTTGTGTATCCCACTACTTTTCCCACAGTGCTGTTGTACTGCAGTTCCAGTATCTTGTTGAAGTACAAGTACATGCATGTCCAAAAGCATTTGCAATTTATTGAAAGCAAAGAGAAACTGCTACTATGAGGTACACGCATGACTAAATGTTGGGGAAGTTGAACTAACTGTTCCGCAAATGTAAAGAGGGATGTGAGAAATGCACCCAAGCGACTGAGAAAAACTGTAACAACACAGACTTTACACGGCATTGTGTCCCTTTACAAAGAAAAATACTCCAACTGTGAGTCCCAGCAAGCCCAGAGCCAGGCTTACTCCACAGAAAACATCAGGTCCGAAACCTTGATCATTTTCAGTTGATTCAACTTCTGTAAAAGAAAATTTGAGAAAATATGGTTAACACAGTGTAACACAAAGGTTTTTAATTTCTCCTAATAATAATAGAAAATACTTACCCCAGAATTTTGTCATGGGTGTCTCCAGAGATGAATGCTTCACTGTGCAGCTGTAAATGTCACCTTCACTTGGTGTGAATGTCAGCATTGAGATCTGGTGGAAGGTTTGATCTTTGTTGGGGTAATACCTACTAAGTGAGACCCCCTCTGTCACCGGATGGTCATTTTTGGTCCAGCTAACTTTAATGGAAGGTGGGTAGAAATGATTCACAAAGCAGATTAGGCTGTTTTCCACTCCTGGTTCCACTTCTCTAGCAGAGAAGATCGTGCTCTCTGGAGCATCTGTCATCAACAGATAAACAAAAGCTGTGTCAGCGTTTTGTTAGTGATGTCAGCGCTGGGATAAATATTGAATTGTATTTACCTTTTTCCTCATGTGATGATTCTGTTTCCAGTTTCATGACTTCGGTCAGCCCTAAACACCATGCTCTGTTATCGATAGCATCTTTAAGGATTGCCAAACCCAGCAAAACTTGACTTGGATCAATATCGATGAAACGTGGCACAGTGTACACAACTTCCTCTCTTTGAAAATCAACGTATAACATCTCCTCACCATCAAACTCAAACTGTACTTCTGTTGTGCCATTCGCAAAGCAGCCAACAAAATACAGAATTTCATGTTGAACTGAAAAGCAAAGCAAAAAGAAATACATTGAAAGGTATTTTAAGTTAATCCGATCAGAGGTTTAAAGTTTTTTTTAGTAAATGTTTGTTGCTAATAAGTCTTAATCATGATGATAATATCTGTCTGAAGCATTTTTTGTAAATCATGGACACTTTTAAGCTAAGAAGAAACAAGCAACACAAAATCTCATTCTTACTTTGAGAGAAGACACAGAAAGCGTTGAGAATCAGGATTATAGCAGTTGAGCGCTTCATCTTTTTACTTCTGACTATCAACAATGAAAGTAGATTTAATGTGGACGGTGCAGTGTGTTATGTTTTTATTTATAGCTCCAGCCAAAAAGGAAATTCCCCTTTAATCACATGACAAGAGCCAGGGCAACATTTGATGAAGGTAAAAGTGAATAAGCATTTTGATTATCAAAGCAGTTATCAGCCAAATAATTAAACTATATCCAAACACCCACAAAACAATGATACGTAAAATTAGATGCAAAACAGTAAACCATTTCAGAAGAGAGCAAATCAACATATGCAGCAGGAAATGTGAATGTAAAAACTGTAGACAAACCAGTTTTTTGGGCGGTGAAGCTGAGAAATAAACATGCAAACACAAAGAGAGAGAAAATTCCTGATTTATCTGCTGCAGAAATATGCATGTAAAATAATAATATTCTGACATGTTTTGTGATTACACATTTTAAATTAGAATATTAAAAAGTTATTTGAAATTTTGATTAAATATTAAAAAGATACTGTTTTATCCATTCATCCATCCATTATCTGTACAACTTATTCCAGTGAGGGGTCACTGGGAGTTGGAGCCTATCCCAGCAATCATTGGGAGAGACACATTGGACAGGTCGCTAGTCCGTCACAGAGAGACAATCAACCAGTAACACACACATTGACTCCTAAGAACAATTGTGAATGATAATCAACCTTAAAGGCATGTCTTTGGATGGTGGGAGGAACCTGGAGTACCCAGAGAGAACTACTGTTTTTTTGTTTGTTTGTTTAAAAGGTTGTTTAAAAAATGACAAATAAGTAACATAAGTCTTATGTAGCATAGCATTATTAAATAAATAACATAATTAATAACATAGAAACACTTTTCCATTACATTTCCACTTTCTTTTTTCACTGCACTTTTCAATCCATTTTACACCTGCATTTAGCTTTTGAGTGACACAAGTCCACAAAGCTACTGTAGTATAAATAAATTGTCTGTTATCAATTTTAAAAGCAGAGAAACAAATTAAACAAAATTATGTAATCTACAGAAAAAAGATGACAAATTAAGCTTAATTTTATAGATACAATTACAAAACTGATTTATTTTATCCATTTTATGATGCATATTGATACAAATCAATGTGAGCGGTTTTCCTCCGTTTCACCAGCAGGTGGCGATGGAGATCCGCGCAGAGGCCGTGGTCCTGCGCGTGCTTCAAGCCGCCTGTTGGTGCTGTTCATGGGCAGGAATGGGGCCGTCCTCCTCCCTGACCCTGGCCAATCCATTAAAAAAAAGAAAAAGAAAAAAAAAGACTGTACAGAGAGGCTGGGGATGTACGACGGGGCAGAAAACATTAAATCTGGACTGCTACTGAATATGGAGTGTAGCCTCCATTGCGGAAAAAGCGCTGTTGTGACCCAACAGTGAGTTTGTAAAAGAAAATATTTGTTTTGTGTTTTGTTTCTTGAATCGCTCGCTTTGATTTGCACATCTGCAATGATGTGGCTTGTTGTGGACTATAGTAGGACCTCCGCGATTTTACTCTGCCTTATCGGATGCCTTGTACCCAAAGCTGTCACCAAAACATCGCTTGAAGACACAACTGTACAAGGTAAAAAGTGCATTTGATGTTTGTTTTGTTTGTTTTGTGTCTACTTGTCGCTCCGGAAAAGATAGCTAGCTGGAAGCTTCTGAAGCTAACGGAGCAGCTAGCAGCTTCGGATGCTGATGTGATCCAAACTTAAGCTAACATTAGCACATTAGCCGGCGACACAAAACAAGGACTTCGCTGTATTTAAAGCGCAGATAATGAGCTATTTTAGTGTCATTAAGTGAAAAATGTAAATTAATATTTTAGTGGTGAAATACGCAGGTAAGCACTCAGGACATGCCATATTGTTCAGGTAATTCAGCGCTGAGTTCAGCTGCTGTGATTTATCTTCAAGCGTTATCAGATTTATAAATACTTTTCACTGTCTTTGAGTTTGTCAATATTACCAAAAAATCACAATGTATTGAATTAAAACATTTTGGAGTAAATATGCACGTTTTGCAATGATTTATTTTACGTGGGTTTATTGTTGTAATATACTAAAACCACCAACTTTCCTCGGGTGTCCAACATCATGCTTCATCTCTAAACGTGATCATATAATTTATATTTATCTTAATTAATACGCAGATAGTTGTTTTGATTTTTTTGAACATCATACTGTGATAATATATTGTATTGTGTGGGTGTGGTATACTGATAATAGCACGCAGTTAGTTGCTTATATGCTTTATTTTTCCCATTTAAAATGACATCTGGATATTATTCAGTCAAATTACACGATAATTGATAATTGTGTGCTTGTGTCATTGAATAATGTTGAATGAGTCAGGTTGCACATGTTTTATGTTAATGAAGATGTGATTTATCAGCACTAGTACAGACTAAATTTAATGAA
>JBAMHX010000007.1:13792487-13808301 GCA_037177515.1 Pseudomugil tenellus | reverse complement strand
TACATCACTCACATGTATGGAAGGAAAGATGACAACAGACCCCAGGTTAAAAAAAAGCGAAGTTCTCCTTTAACACTCTGATACTCAAAATACAGTGTAAATCAATTATTTATATGGATTTTTGCAAAAACATTGAATAAAACGTGGAAATTACAAAGTCTGTAAACACAAGCAATTCAGTTCTGTTGAGACACTCATGATGGTCAAAATAAATTCATCTGCATTGTTTGTTTTTTCCTTAAATAAAACTAATTAAGTCATCTTGTGAAACTTTTTGCATTTTTTTTTTATTTTCTGTTTGGATTTTTTTCTAGAAAAATGTAAAATACTTGAACTAGTCTTCTCTGTTTTTCTTTCTCACCAGAGATTGTTTTCAGTCATTCGTCCAAATAACAAACAATCTGTTGACTTCCTTCAGTTTGTGGTTGAACAAGTTTAAGCTGCAACACAAACTATTTGTTTGTTGGTGTTGAAGGGTGAAAAGGCATGCATGGTGTGGCTTCAGAAACTGCATTGCTTTTTATTTTTTTGCACCTCTCAAATGATAGGATACATTTTTTTGTATCCTGAAGCGATATCATCATACTGCAGGATTTGTTTACCATGGCCGTATACATATTGCTTCAGTGAAAAAAAGTATTTTTATGCTGCATTATAACAGTCTCTCCAGTGTTTTATGTGTTTGTTTATTGTTCAGTCCTGTTCCACCCCTCCTCACATGATTTCTGGGTCTCATAATTACCCACATGCTTCTGCTTGAGACAGTTATTTTTGCTGGTTTTTCCTCACTGTCCTCTCCTTTTAGAGTTAAATCAATTTATCTGATTGATCTATCATTTGACATAAATGTATGTGGTAACTGTGACAACCTTTTTCAGTAAAAGCACAGTGCTATGCTGCATTTCTGTCATCTTCTTAACATTTAACCTGAACTGATCTTACCTCTTTTGGTGAATGTTTACAGGTATGACTTTGTCTCGATTTGAGTTATTCTTGTTCCCTTTTAATACTTTCTGTTATTGTGCTCGGTCCTGAGTATATGTTACGTGCAAATGTTCTATTCTATAGTCATTTAGTAGACGCTTTTCTCCAAAGTGACTTACATCTGGGACGTGGCGTTCAGTGTCTTGCCAAAGGACACTTCAGCATGTAGTTAGGGGAAGCCTGGAATTGAACCAACAACTGGTCTTACCTCCCGAGCTACAGCCTCCCTGTCACACGGGAATTGGATTTTACCCAAGCGACAGCCTTCTTTGGACAAAAGTGTAATTTGGTATATCATTGTACCTATGCTGAAATGCCAAAAATTGCAGTTCCCCCTCTGTCCACTAGGGGCAAACAGAGCACATCTCCATAGACTCTTATGTTAAGAACAACTTCACAGCAGAAATGAACATGTTTACAGCTGGGTACTAAAAAGGATTTTAGGTTTAATAAGTCAAGTTTTTCTTCATAAAAACTGTCAGCGGGTGAAATTTTACTTGTTTTTTTTTATAACTCTTCTGTTAGTTATTTAATCTTGAAATGCAATATAATTATTAGTGTGCCCTTTTGATTGACAAGTATCCAATATTCGTGGTAAGAAGGCTGATTGTAGCACAAACACAGTTTTAAACCAGCTAACAGCACACCTCAGTTTTAGCCCACCTACCTTCGTTAGCCTGTTAGCTTTTATTAGATCCAAGTTAGCACAGTTAACTCTTAACTAAAGGCAGCTTGAAGTTTGACAGATGCCATTCATCCACTCCCATGCTCACGCTACCAAGATGGCAGACATCACGCTTCGTTCTATTGTTTTATCTTTTATTGTTTTAATGTTTTAGTTATCTTATGTTCAGCACTTTGTTCAGTAGTTGCTGTCAGAAAGTGATTTTAATAAATAAAGTTGGCTTGACAGTAAGAACCGTCCAACAAGCTTCACTTTTTGCTCTTCAGAAACATACTGGGAGGCTTCATCAGATTTTTTTTTAATACAGTCTGTGGTTTTACCACACAGGTTTATTTATTTAATTCCAGTGACAATGAACAAACCCATGAATTGATAAGAACAAGTTTGCCTCCTACATTGCAGGACCTGTCATGCTACTATTGCACAGCAAGTCACTGAGTTGATTGTGATGCCGATGTTCACAAACATTTTCATAGTTGTGTATTATCAAGCCTTCAGTTTGCTTTCCTCTGTTTGGAAGGAGACCAAACCATTTCACACACCCTGTAGAGTCCAGCCATGCCATCCAAATCCAGTCATGCTGAAATGAAGGACCTCCGAAATGTAGTTTGAGGTGTAGAGTGTGGGAAAACTATACACACATTCTCTCCCCTTTCTGTTCTTTTTCTCTGTGCATGCAAACACAAATGCTTCGACGGCTATCATGATGAATAATTGCTGAGATTGCTGTGTTGGTCACGTCGGACTCTGATACCTTTATTCTCCATATGGTCATTAGTTGGGAAGTCTTTGCGTTAACAAGCTGATATTAATGTTATTAATTAATTGCTAAATCTGGGTCTTGAGTCGTTTTCTTACTCTACAGAGATTCTCAGACTCTCAGCTTGTTTAACCATGATGTCACCTTATTTGACGAGGACTGGGAGGGTACTGTTGCATTTGTATGTGTGTGTGTCAGTCTTGAGTCTCCCATGGGATTTTTCTTTTTAAGTGAGCACAGCTGGTACCCCTAGCAGCATATCAGTGGGAGTGGGACAGGACGTGAGCTCACGATCCCTCCAGCACACATGGAATCTTGTAAGGCAGTGAATACTTTGTAAAGGGGAAAACCAGTCTTGTTTTCCAGTTGTCTGCCATGGCAGTAATGCAATAAAGAAGAGGAACGAAGCGAAAGTTTAGAAAACGTTTCACACCAGATAATCGTGTTCAGTTCATGAGATTTCTGACTAATTTCACGTGGAATTAAGCACCGTTTACCTTCATCTGCCCATTTATCATTGCAGTCTGCACTGTGGGTGAACTCTGCAGATCAACAAAGGTTTCTCACTGACTGAAGGATCCCCGTATATATGTGTGTGTGTGTGTGTGTTTGGGGGGTTGGGTAATGTGTCTTGTCAGGGATAGTTGTGTGTTTTAGCATGTGAGTCACAGAGGGTGGGGTTTCAAGGAAGAATTATGGCAAAATTTGGTTTCTGTAAAAATGGGGGAGGTGAACATCGTAAGGTTATGAGTGCGAGAGGTGGGAAAGCCTTTCAGCTGTAATTGAAGGGTCACCGTGAGTCAACCAGCACCCAGTGATCAAATATGGACGAGATTGTCATGTGTGAAAAGACAGGGGGACAGTCTGGCATTGTGTAGTTGTGAAAGTATAGTGTTCTTGATGCCAAGTTTGTTTTTATCACACCTCTGGGATGAGGAGATAAAATTGTTGTCTGGTTCCAACATGCAATGTAGTCTGAAAACAAAACTATTAAGCTCTGATGGGGGTGTAGTATTCCTACATAAGTCCCAAACAGAAAATGAGCTCGTATAAAACTATATTAATACTTAAGCAGTTACATTTAATGGTAATTATAGAATATTTTCTCTTAAATAACCAATTAATGGTGTTATTGTAAGATTTCTAAAAGTAGGATAAAAGACTGTCTTTGGTAATCTGGTTTGAAATGTCTGTAGGTTTTCACACTATTTAATGTTTGCTTTCAGAAATGACTGAATAATGATTGAATGTATATCTAAAATGTTAATCAAGAGCGGAAGTAAAATGTTTTTTCCCCTTAAACAAAAATGGCAGTTCTCATCTTAAACAGAAGATCTAATGAGGAAATGTCCCACTATTTGACTTATTATCTGACAAATGAAGTATCAGAGTCAATATTGCAAAAAGAAAACAAGGTATGCATTGTAGGTTCCTTTTTGTTACATTCAGCATTTGTCATATTACTTTAATCAGAGAAGGAGTTTATGTGAAAAGATGTTTTTTCCTTCGGGTCCAGGGTTTCTTTGAGAAAGGGAAATGGTCCATTGTGTTGGATGGGAAGTGTCGCTGGCCTGAGTCCAGAACGCGGTCAGACACCAGTTTCTTTTCTAGGATGTTGATTGGATGCCAAGCGTCTGGCATTCAAACAAAACCCTATTAATGAGATGGTGATATTTTAGATGGAGGCAGTTATAACACCACCAACCTTTCCGTGTGGATTAAATACATGGTTTTTAATTTTACTGCAACCCTCACAGAAGCTGTTTATGTTCACAGAGGTGACCCTGAAGGTCCACCTAAGTGACGCCAGCACTCATCAACCCCTGTTTGGAGCCACCATACAACTCTTTGCCAACCACACATCTGTAACCACAGAAACCTCATCAGCTGATGGCAACACCTACCTGCACTTCCCCTACCGCCTTGGGACGCCGCTGGTTGTCACTGCAACCAAACAGGGATATGTTCCCAACTCTGTTCCCTGGACTCCCACTAGATTACCTGGTAGGTGTGTGTATCCATTAGTGTGTACATTAGCATGTTTTAGCAACTTGTGTGTTGGTGGCTTATTTTAAAACAAATGTAAAGTAGTCAATATGAATTATTAATATATAAAAGGGCAAAGTCTCCCTGAAGTGTGTGTGCATGCAGGTAATTCATGAGTGTATTGTGTGCATGAAATTAGAATGGTGGAAGTGTGTGCCAGGTGTGTGAGCTAATGATGAGTGGAGTGCTCCATTACTAATTTATTACACTAGATGCCAAAACCCAGCAAGGGGGCTGCTTAAGCACCAACGCTCACACAGACTCGTACATAAAATACCTCCCAAGAGCCTGTAGTAGACTGTGTGTGTTGCAGCAGGGGGATGGATTTAGGGGGGTTATTGTGAGCCAACGGAACAGCGGCCAATTGGATTAGCACGCTTACCAGCTCCGAACAAAACAGTAGTGAAACGAAGGAAGGAAGAGGAAAGCTGTTTAGTTTGCTGGGTCAGACTTCTCACAGGATGAAAGCTGGTCCATTAAAAATGTAGAATGCGTTTTAATTGCTTTTAATGTCTGATATGGATCAGTAAGTTGCCCAGGTGGTTTGTTGTATGCTTTTACCCATTAATTTCTCGAGTTAACCTTGTGTTTGTATTGTGTTGTTTCTTTGCAAGTATTTTCCTCCATCAGTCTGGATCTGCTTCCAGAAAGAGCCGCCACGTTGATGGTGTATGAAGATGTTGTCGAGATTGCATCAAGCCTGCCAGGTAAACATTTATGCGAGTGTTTTGTTTTGTTTCTTGATTTTTTTTACACATTAAAAATATTCTCTTTTATCATTTAAAGGAATATTATTTCATTTTTCTCTTTCATCGTGAAAAACTACACTTGACAGGTTATTTTATGACTAAATAAGTATTTTCATTTCAGTTAGTTTCATTTACTATATGGGGGGATTTTGAGTTAAGATAAATATTGAATTAAAGTTCAAAGATGCAGAAAATCTCTTAAAATAAAAATTTTAAACATTGCACTAATGTAAAAACTGAGGAGGGTAATCGCCTTAACATAATTTCAGCGAGAGATCCAATGGAGGATCCCAAACCAGGTACCAATGCCAATCACCTCTAGCATCAATAAAGAAATCGATCTGATTTTTTTACATTATAAACAAAAAACAAAATATTGTGATGCTGAGTTAGCATTCTCGAAAATCAATTCACTCAATTATTTAAAAATAAAATGAAATATTTTCTGCCTGTTTGATCTGCATTTATGCTTTAAATTTAAAGTAATACATTTTCCAATAACCAGAATAAAATAATAAGTTAACATACCTGTTATAACACTATTATTAAACTTTGAGTGCATTAAATGTTTGATAGTCAAGTAACAAATAATAAATAGGAAAATACAACTCACTTGTTTCCACACATAATCTAGAAATAAGGATAATATTTTTGTTAAGCTTCTTGATTCAGGTGTAAATATATTGAACAAAGCCCCCTTCTCCAGCAAACTAATTCAATCTCTTTGTCCGACTCTTTTGTATGTTGGTGACCAACAATGGAGTAATTTAATGTGTCAGCTGTCTAGTCAGACAAAAAGAGGGGAAAAAAGTCTTTATAGATACGTCCAGCAGGCTCCATTAACATGTAATCCTCTTGAATAACACTGCCTAAAGCACGTGCTGGAGAGGATGGGGGCATAGTCTGACCCTCTCTCAGACACACTCTGTTTGTCACAATGTTTTGTGAACTTGAGCACCCAGGGGAGTGATAAACCTTGGCGTGTGGCACAATAACGGATAATAAAAGATGGGAAAGAAAAAGGAGAGGGAGAATACAGTATACTGAGATGTGGGTGGAGCAGTTGCAGCGAGTAGGGGGTAGTTGGAGAAAGGGGGATGGGTAGCGCAGTGTCCGACAGAAGGAGGAACAGATGAAGTGAGGAAAAAGTGGAGGGAAAAAGACCAGCAGTGTCGAGGAAGGGAGCAACAATGAAGAGCTAAAAGGTCATTTCCTTTCACGAAAACAAGGCGACGGAAAGGAAATAACATTCACACCTTGATTTGTAGAGCAAGTTTAGCCAGAAACATGAGAGCAGAGCTCAAAATCATATCGAACTGCAGGAGTAACGCAAACACAGTGAATTGTTTTGTTTAGCTGGATCCGTCTCATTGCTCAGGAATGTGCATTCTGCACAGTCGGACCTCAGTTACGTCACCTTGCTGAGTCTAGCTATGAATTTATTTTCTTATTATATCTAATGGATTGGTGGTGGAGAAACTAAATTAAACACGGTAGTGTTGACAAATGAAAAATAAAATATTGTGTAGAAAAATATCAGAGAGGCGTCAGAACAGCTGAAAGAAAAGGTTGAGTAGGACATTATGTTTATCTTATCGATCCGTATTGGCTTAATGGAGTTGTCTACATTAAGTCTTATTGATGGTTGAACTCTTTAAAAGGCATTAGGAGAACATAAAGATTAAAGAATTGTGTTGTAAAATAAGCTAAAATGAACAATGAGAAAAGTGGTCTTCTATTTAACAATAAATAATAGAAAAAATATAAAAATTTTAAAAACCCTATTACAATAGGTACAATCCATTTCCATTATGTTTTCTAACATTTTAAAATACAAGTATTTTCTTCTTGTGCAATTTATTAACCAAAATTCCTCATTGTAGTGAAATTTATTTATTTAAAAAATACCATGTTTAATATTCTGATTATTTTTGTATTACTTCAGGGATATTTTTTTTTATCTCCTTACATAGAAGATGTTGCCAGGAATTGCTGACAGGAGTGAACCATTTAACCTTTTATTTTGCCGGCCAGATGCTTGCCAGGCATTTTACAGGAGTGTTGTGCTTCATTGTCTGTGTCACAATGTCAAATATATTGATAACAGTTGTAATTTATAGAGAAAAGAAATGCAAGATTGTCTGTTATTTTTAACTATCAGTGAAATAACGGAAATGTGCTTTAAAATGTTTATAATAATTAACATGACATAGAAATAATTGTTTGTGGATTCTTACATCTTTCTCAAAGGCTTCAGACGCCAGCCCAGCGTTCATTTCCAGCGCAGATCAGCCAGTCTTCCTACCAACATGTCCTATGCCAACCTGACTGCTCTGCTCACCGTTACAAGCTCCCCATCACACATCCAGTACTTTCCCCACCTGCAGGTTCTTGGCAACAAAAGCACAGGTGAGGTTCAAACCTGAGATCCCGGACAGGACTGCGTCACTAAACATGGCCTAGAAGCTGCAGATACAGGATGATGAGTGAAGTGTAACAGCAGTGGGACATCAGAAAGTCACTAAACACCTCCCTTTCTGACCTCCTGAAACCCCAGCATGCTCCCTGTTCTAACATAAGACCTATCCTAGCACACTTAGAGGTAATCTTATCCAGTTTGTCATTATGTATATGGGGGCTTTGAGGTTTATCTGCAGTGATATGCCTCTGAGCACGAGGAAAGCAGTAACAAACGGCTGGCGTCACTGAACTTGCATCGCTAAATGACATTCCTCGTGTCACTGGTTCAGTGATGCCAGCATGTGAAAAATCAGAGGTACAGCTGTGAGTTAATGAGGACACATTTGTATGTTTCTGCCACTGTGTGGCAAAAGTTTGAACGTGCACCAATTTAATACTACCCTCCCTCCAAGCAGCACAGACAGATCTAAGCTTTGTGACACTTTCCAA
Source organism: Pseudomugil tenellus (assembly GCA_037177515.1). NCBI lineage: Eukaryota > Metazoa > Chordata > Actinopteri > Atheriniformes > Pseudomugilidae > Pseudomugil > Pseudomugil tenellus. Next base: position 13,800,167 of record JBAMHX010000007.1, on the reverse strand, counting down.
CCTTAGCATCCGGAGTTGGACCCCCCACCCGCCCTCCTTTTTCCTGTCTTTCTCTTGTTTTCTTTCCTGTCTGTATCTCCCCTGACAACTCTCCTTTATCTAAGCTGTAATAGCCCCCCACCCTTGCTGTCTTTTCCCTTCTCTACACACCCCAGTGATCTGCACCTTGGTCCGTTCCTTTTTGCTGCATTTTTCTTCACGCTCCTGCTTGCATTTTTACAGAGAAAAAGTTTGAGCTGACTGCTGTGGCAGCCATCTCTGTTCATCTATTGGCCAGCGATGGAGTGGAGCTGCAGGTGAATGGACCAATCACAGTCTCCGTTCCTTTGCCAGTTGACTGCGGCCTCAGGGAAAATGACCACATCCCAGCTTGGAGATTTGACCCTCATTTCGGTATGTGCAAACCCAGTGTTTGTGGTGCTTATTTTGTCGTTTGTGTGCCAAATAGCTGTCTGTAAACCAAACCGTCTCATGGAGCCGTTTAAAATTCCCTCCATTTTGTGTTAACAAATATAAAACAAAACAAAAATATAAGTCTTTCGAAAGTGATTTAAAAAAAGTTTTTGATGAGAGAATTAAAGCTGATTTTGATGTTAAATCACAATATGAGCACTAACACAAAGCATGTGCATGGTTGTGCTGTGCAATCAGGTCACAATTTGTAGCTGGATATCGGTGATGAATAACTGTATTCATACGGTCATACAATGACCAACACGTGGCACCATATTAATCTGCAAATCAAAGTACTTCGATACATCACAAGTTTGGACCCGTAATGCATAATCTCCTTGGTCTCAGTTAAGTCTTAGACTGAACTAAACGTTAACAAAGAGCTCTGTGGTTTTTGGCTCATAAAGCAAAGTTGTTTCAAACCCCTTTATAGACATTGATTTATTTGCGTGTTCTTAAATCTGTGTTATCAAAAATGTAGAAAGTCTGTATATTATCAGTTAAATCTGCTCCATAAAACCCCTCTCTGCAAGTACACGAGTCGCATTTTCAGAGCTTTTGTCTCTCCACAATGGAGTTTTTAAGTTTTATTATTTTTCTTTTTTTGCTAAACAACAGTATTTTGTCTTACGTAGAGTTGAAAAAGTTAAAGGAGAACTTCGCTTTTTTTTAACCTGGGGTCTGTTGTCATCTTTCCTTCCATACATGTGAGTGATGTAGAGATGAGACCCCAGACCCCAGGTTAAAAAAAAGCGAAGTTCTCCTTTAAATAGAAATTTGTAACAGATTTTAGGTTCATTTAGAGGCAGCAGATATAGAAACTATGCACTCGTTGATGTATGTATTATATTGTATTTGTTTTAGTCACAGATAATTAATTTCTTTATCAGGGTTCCTACGGTCATGAAAAACCTGGAAAAGTTATGGAATTTTAAAATACAAGTTACAGGCCCTGGAAAAGTCATTAAAAATATTTATTTTGTCAGAAGTTTTGGAAAAGTCATGGAAATATATCATGTTTCATCAAATGTCCACCTGAAATGGAAGTGCTGCAATAAATTACAAATTGCCACAGACAGTTTCTGTATTTTGGTGTTTAAAAAAAGTTTACTCAGTCTGACAGAGCGCACAAACCTTTGGACTGCAGGCATGCCCACATGTGTAGAGGAGACCTGTGTTTCCTCTGCAAGTGTGCATATTCTGAAATTAAAATGTGAGAAAATGTACTGAAGTGCGCCTGTGTGGTGTTTTTTGGTTTTACAGTCACCATACTTTACATTTTGGATTTAGACCTAATAGAGCATAAGTCACAATTTTTCCAGTAGGGCTTAAAGCACTGACCTAAGCAACAAATAAAACATCTATTTTACCCCCTATTGCATCTATTTTTTAGAGATCGGTGCTTGCATCCAATGCGCCTTACCGGAAGAGGCAAGATTTAGACTCTATCCTACATAGTGTCAGGATAATCAGTTTTTGTTGGGCGTGGAAATTCCATCAAAGGTTTTGGAAAAGTCCTGGAAATTTCATGGAAAACCACTGGTGAAAAAGTGTAAGAACCCATTATGTATATGAGAAACAACAAATGAAAGACCAAAACAGGCAGAAGCAAAAACCTTTACGCCTAAATATGCATACACTTATATCAAATGAGTTGCGAACATTAAGTGTTTCAATGAAAGATATTTGATTGAAATTGCTCCTTGTTGGTGCAACAGGCAGTGATTTGCTTATAAAGCGGCAGCGGTGGAGGCCTGAACACTGAACAATAACTGAAAGACGGGTAAAATGTCTGTGGAGACGAGGGGAACTCCAGAGTCAGTGAATAAATCTTTAAGTCAGCGCTGACTGATCCCTTTAAGCAATTTAAGAAGAATGTTGCAACTCACTGCTTTTCAGCTCTCCTTTAATGTTGTTTCTTTTCTTTTTTTTATCACCAAAAATAGCAGAAAATAAGTAGTAGTTCAGTAAATTCTAGAACTTTCCAGTCAAACTACATCATTTTTATAATACTACTTGACATTAAGACAGATGGATTATGGGTGACAAGCATGTTTAACATATTCTGTATTTAAGTATTCCTTCTGTTTGTCTCATAACGGGAATAGTTTAGCTGCCTGTCAGTGTTTATTTAGCTTTGGAGGCATATTCAAAGCTAAATTAAAAAAAAATCCACAGCATTGCACAAATGCTGCTTGTAGATGTAAACCAAGATATGAGAAGGGGAACCCTCAGATGATTTTCAAGGATCTCGGAGTTCAGTACTAAGTGCAGATAGTGTAAACATCCAGTGCTTATAAAAAGGGCTTTGATGAAGCACACCCTACACAGCCCATAGCAGCACGTATTTCCACAACAGAAGCCTAGACCCTCTATAAGCTGCATCTTGTTACCTAGCAACCCGCCATATAAGTAACACAACAGAAAAGCTTCTTCTGGTGAATTTCTTCTCTGAATAGTAGTGTTTGAAAAACCTCTATGTGGTTATGCAAGTGTTAAACACTAGATAATAAAATGCCACAAAGAAAGAACTGAAATCCAGCTGCTTGTTTTGAAGCAACGCTTCAAGACTGATAAAAGCTGAGCACAAAGACAACACTTTGCCTCTGAAGTGCGCACATGGTCAACCCACAGAAACCTGTTTCTCTTGTATAACTGACAAGCTCTTGTGTTGTAGCATGAAGCAAAAATGATGTCATATGCAAATAGATTGAGTTCACCTGCTGCATATGTGCTGTACAAACAGACACACCTTCCTCGTAAGGAGAGTTGATAATGCAAATAAGTGCATCTCCCTCTGACTGCTATCTATAGCTGGCTCTGTTGACTCTACGTGAATGAGGGAGACGTTGTTGACATTCTCAGTGTTTGCACTGCTTTAGTAGTTGGTAGATTTTCTGCGCTGTATTGTACAGCAGCGTGGGAACAGTCATTAAGTGTTATTCTTACCATTAAACAGGTCAGTCACACAGTGGAAGGAGTCCCCTGTGGAAACAATACAGACAGCATTAGAGTGGATCTGAGCAGGGCTGAGCGCAGGCCTCTCTGTGTGAGAGGTGCTGAGTCACACAACTTGTCATTTTTCTTTCTTTGCCTCTTTCTTTTCTCTTATCTCTCTTCCCTCCTGTACACCCCCCCCCCCCCATCCCACCCATGTTTCCTCAGCTTGTGATGTGTTTTCCTCTCGCTCTTTCTGTGTATTTGTCTTTGCTCTTTGAATATCCTTTCCTTTGATTTAATTTTTTTCATCATTTATGTCAGTGTGGATTCCTGTCTTCTTGTTGTCCAATTTCGGATAAACATAGAAACAAAGTAGCTCTCAGGAGTGTAAAGGCACAGTCGAAAGCCCCTTTTTGGGGGCAGAATTGCTTTGAGCCAATCAATCAATCAATGCTTTTGGCTTTGTGGAGTTTTTTTGTCATTGCAGCTGAGTTCTCAGGCTTTTCCTTTTTCTAGGATCACACTGGTGTTTGCATGCTGCCTCCCTGTGGGTGCTTTAAGCATTACCAAAATACTCTTCATGCTCACCATCAACAATGTGGCTTTTATGGTGAGGAAATCAGGATCTTCAGGAGTTTGGGTGATTTAAAAACAAAACCAATTGATTGAGACTTCTAAAGTTGTCAGAATGTGATTGAAAGTCATGTGATAAATGTTATAAAGTGTTCGATTATCAAGACAACAATGCACAAAGCTGCTTTTTCTGTTTAAAGTTTCTAAATAGTTGTCTCTATATGGCTTTTTGCTTCTTTTTTACTGGTCATATGTAATTAGAGTCAGGTGGGAGATGCTACTAGTAATGCGGTTTTCATTTTGCTGCTAATTTACTGAAGTTATTCCTGACACAGATCACAGTAACTGTGAGGAAATTTGATTTAAACCTTTGTCATTTTGTGTGTGTGTGTGTGTGTGTGTGTGGGTGCGTGCAGGTTCCTGGATAAAAAGCAGTTGGGGTCAAGTACAGAAGGAAGGTAACCAGCTCATTTTGACCTACATTGCCCCCCAGCTGGGGTATTGGGTGGCTGCAATGTCACCGCTGCACTCAGGTGAGATTATATTTTGACAGAAATAATTTTTTCTGTAGATTTGGAACATTTAAAAATGTTACTTGGACTTTACAATCATTAAAGTCTTTCCTACAGGTCCAGTGATGGCGAGGGACATCAGCACTTACCACACTGTGTTTCTGTTGGCCATACTGGGAGGTATGGCCCTCATCCTGCTCTGCCTGCTGTGCCTCTTGTTATACTACTGCAGGTACTGAAACTTTCCACTACAATAACTCCTAACCATCCACCAGTAGCTTCCACTTTAGACTCCAAAATGAGGAATTAAAGAGGTGACATTACCATTACCACACAAGTTATTTATAAATAGCACAGTCCCACAGTTCCCTCAGTCAAATGTTGTATAGCAGGACTACTGATGCTTGTGTCTAACGTTAAATAAATTTAACTTAGAAGTTTCTCAGTTTTTTAATCATTTCAACCGTTTCAACTGAAAAATTGTCGGCGTCGTTGCCTTACTGAATAAATCTATTCCTCATGGACCTGAAAGCAGATCATACTCGCATCACATAAGCAATTTGGATTACAGCATAAAAGAACTGAGGGCTGATGCTGAATCCTAAATATTGGAACAAATTGAATCCAAACCTTTTTAATTTGTTGTTAAATGCAGAATTTTTAAATTAATAATAGTGTAATTATAATTTCTGATTTTTATCTGTTGCCCAGACGTCGTTGTTTGAAGCCACGAGGGTCTCGCCGTAAGCTCACTCTGTCTTCTGGTCTGGACAGCAGTAAAAGGGATCAAGCCACCTCCATGTCCCACCTGAACCTCATCAGCAATGAGGTCTGTCTCGCTTTAAGACATTTCTTTGCCATACTGCATGTTTTGGTCTTCTTTTTATTTTTCAAAGTTGGCCATAAGGTGTTGAGAATACAATAGTGACTCATATACTTCAATCTGCTCAAAGTTTTATATGCCAGTAGAGGGAATCGCATCTTAGACTGCAGTCACAGTTGCTGCTTCTTGGTATCTTAAGCTGTTTAAAAGCACAGACTCTAATTTTGGTGCCTCAGGTTAGAGTGAAGGAACAAAGATAGGCCAGAGCAGAATAATGGAGATGGGGTTATTTACAGTTATTTTGCAGTCTAAGAGAAAAGCATTTCTGATGCTCAGGTTTTCCTGCAGTTACTGCAAATACCAGGCTCTGACAAGTAGTAGGGAGCTTCATTTATTAAACAATTTCCTAATAATTTGTTTGTGCTTTCCATATGTGTCAATATTTGAAGTTTCTGACTCTTAAGTTTTGTTCTTGTTAGGTGCAGCTGGAACTTGTTTCCACAGCAACTGAGCCCGATATGACCACTCCAATGTTAAAGCCGTCCTCGTGTGAACACCAAGACAATCAACGTCAACCCAGCCTCATCCATAACAGCAAACACAGCCGCTCCTCTCTCGGCAACAACAGCCACCACGGTTCGCCTCTTGGGAATCTGACGCCTCGCAGCAGAGACTATCGGCAGTCTGCAGAAACATTCCAGTTGAAGGGTGCCCTTTCATCCGGGCCAGAAAGGGGCTACCGTCAATCATACACCTCCGTCTGCTCGTCCAGTAACATGATTTCAGAGGCGCTCTCATCATCCAACCACGGTCAGGTGTCTGCTACACATCTGAGCAGCATTGGGATTATTGATTGCATGTCTCCGTCCTCTCCCTCCCACTCCCCTAGCAGGGGGGATGGAGGTGAGTGCAGGGTTCCTGATTACCTTCTGTCCCGTTCGGTGGATCACCTGGAGCGTCCAAGCCCTCAGTCGCTTTCTCGGCCCGGTCAGCTGCTTTGCTGTGGCTCCGTGGATCTCCTGAGTGCAGGAGAAGGCTACTCAAGAGTCCGTCCCACGCTGGTGATCCCGGCACACTACATGCGCCTCCCTGGGGAGCACCCTCTGTCTGGTCAGGCCCTGCTACTGCAGGCCGACCAGCAGAGTGACTTAGAGACCATCCAGGCTGAGCTCAATGCCTCACATTCTCAGCAGCCGCTAGGTCAAACCCCGTCAGATTGCAGCCCAGGTGGCATCAAACAGGTTGATGGAGAAGGTCTTGGCTTGTCAGAGTCCTTGTCGATCCCATCAGCGCTCGGGGAAACTGCTGTTATGGAAATCAACAAAGAGGATACTCTGCTGGCTGAAAAGACTTTAATGGAGCTGAGAGGAGGGAAACCTCTTCCCCATCCACGAGCTTGGTTTGTGTCATTGGATGGACGTTCCAATGCTCACATACGCCACTCGTACATCGACCTCCAGCGTGCGGGATGCCATGGCAACACAAAGAGTTCAGGAGGCCAGCAAGACAATTGCAGCAACGGTAGGCATGGCAACGATGCCAGTCTAGACTCAGGTGTGGACTTAAATGAGCCAAGAGCTGGACGAAGAGGAAGGGATGCAGAGCGCAAGGAAAGGGAGATCGAGAAAGACAGAACCAAGGGTGCGACGCCATCCATGGCCTACACTCAGCTGGTCTATGTTGATGATCTGGATGGGGGAGGTAGCGAAGAGGACAAGTGGAGTCCTCAAGATGGCAAAACAAGACCCAACCTGTCAGACAAAGCAGAGGGTAACAGAGAGAAGCCAGAGCAGGAGGATGTGAAGGGGAAGACATCTGAGGGAATACAAGTACAAGAGGAAAAGCCGTCACTTTCTCCAGTGTCCCCCGATTCCCCTCCTCCCCTGCCTACACCAGAAGGAGTGACTTACAGGACTGATCATGCATTGCTGTCAGTCTCTCCGGATGATGATGCAGCACATGAGGATGGAGAGGAGAAGAAAAGCCCTTGGCAGAGGAGGGAAGAGCGACCCCTGCTGGCCTTCAACCTCAAATAACCCAACTCAACAACTCAGATGCCAACATTAGAAGTATTTCTAAGTGCTGTTCCTTTTGTCCATACTGATCTCTCTTAAAGAAACATCAGTGCAACAACGCAGTCCTCATTCTGTCAAAACATAATCCTGAAATTAATTAATGAGTCAAGAGGGATTTAAGAGCAGCTTTAGCTAACGTACACATCATGTTACACATGAAGAAAGATCCTAAATATGATGATACTCCGCTTGTCTTGGTGGTGTGGAAGACCTGAATTGACAGTAAGAACTGAGGATTATATTTTACACTAAAATCATTTTCCAGTCAGTTTGAACAAGAGCAAAGATTAGACATGCCAGTGTT
>JBAMHX010000007.1:13756298-13773104 GCA_037177515.1 Pseudomugil tenellus | reverse complement strand
GTGTGAAGGGGAGAGCGTGATATATATAAAACACACACACCAGATACACACACACACACACACACACACACACATATATATATATATATATATATATATATATATATTGCACAATTTGCATATTTGCATATATGTGAATGAGAGGGCGACGCAGCCAATCAGCGCCTCCGCAGCTCTCTGCTCCCTCCTCTGCAGCATGCCGCTTGGCTGACAGATATTGCATCGATCAGCTGTGCTGCTATTACAGCTGCGCAGAACCTTGCAGAACAATCAGCTTCAGTAGCTCTTTCCCTGCATCTTCGAAGATGTCACTCGAGGTAAAAGGAAAATTCCTTCTGTTTTCTTTTATTTATTAGTAAGATGCATTAACATTGTCTTTACCCCGGGTGTAACGTTACGATAGGGACTATTTTTAGGTCGTATAACCCTGTTACTGTCCATCTTTGACGGTGTGTTAGCTAGATGTAAAGAAAAAAACATGTCTGCACCACAGGTCTGAACTCTATTTTACTCTGTGGTCCTGATGCTGCAGCTACAGTTAATATAACATATTAAAACTCCATTTTCAGATCAAGTGCATTGTTATCAAGAATAAAGGGTTAACTCAATTCAAATGGTAATTTGTATAGATCGGATTTTTGGTATTTAAAATGATCTCAGAAATGTGACAGTGAAAGTCTTTCAAGTGATTTTCAGGTTTGTATCCTAAAATCATACATAATCATCTGTTCTGCGGTGCCCCAGATCTTTTGTAAAGCAGATTATTCAAGCAAGCACAAAAGCGCCACAGTCTTGAATAAAAGCCCATTGTTTATCTCCAACTTGTGCCACAATCGTTTCCCAGGCTTTTGACCACAGCTAGACTACTACACTCAAATTAAGATTTAATGAAGTCTGTAACTAATTAATATGCACACTCTCACAGCGTGTACTTAAAATGCAAATGCATTCCTGCTGCACAAAATTGAACTGCTTCATATGCCTCGCAGAAGGACTAAATGATAGATTTGAAATTAATCATATATGCAAAGACTTGTCTTTTCTTACCATCCATACACATTCAGGCAGAGTTTAAGACGGTGGCAGACGATGTGAAAAAGGTGAAGACGAGGCCTTCAAACGAAGAGATGCTGACGCTGTATGGCCTTTATAAACAGGCCATCACTGGAGACGTTAACACAGGTATGAGTTAATGCATAAATAGGGCTATTATCATCATCCATTTCCTTCACTATTCAATAAATCCAGAGCATTCCCATGTTTTTTATTTATAGATAGACCTGGAGGATTAGATGCGACAGGAAAAGCCAAGTGGGATGCCTGGGATTCAAGGAAAGGTAAAAAAATTAGGAATATGAATGCTGCTTTATATGCTGTTTATTCAACATTTAAATGTGGAAGTATTACAACGTTCTTGACAAAGAGTTGATGCTGTGCAATATGTATCATTCATATTAATTGCAGCTGATATTATATTTGGGCTTATAAAAAGCTGAAGAAAAACATCTATTATGTTTCAGAGAAAGGATCAAAAGAAAACCAAAGCTTGATTACCTGCCGCAGAAATCAGCTCACTGGCGTTTGTTCCTTTCACATCTGATAATAAAATAGTCTTTTGTGTTTCTGCTCTCTTTCAGGAATGTCCAAGGATGATGCCATGTCGGCTTATGTTACCCACGCTAAAGAAATTATCAGCAAATATGGGATGTGAGGCTAAAGTCAATAGGCAGGGTTAAGATTGATAAAAAAAAAGGCTAATTCTGTGACAAAACGACTGTTTGTTCTCTGCTGCCAGAGGCAACTATTATACAAACTTATCTTCATTTTTTTCTTTGTAAAATGCATGAATATATTAAATATATTAACTATTAAACCACTTCTTGTATAACCTGACATTCTTTTTTTGGGGGTTATTTGTTGCACAGCATTAATATTTTAGTTTAAGGAAAAACAAATTAAAAGATACTATAACTAATTTTAAAATGTCTTTTTTTCATTGTTTTTTTGTGGTTTCATATATACATTTTCTTTTGGAAAAAAAGAAAGTCCTTCATTTAAAAATAAACTTTGGTTACCATTGCACTCTAACACACACGCACAAATGAAAGCGAGCAATGATCCATTAGATGGAGTCAATATATTTTCTTCAAACACAACTAGGACAGGAGCGGTTCACCCTGTAATTAAGCTGTTTACATCCATAGATGGTGATACAGATGACGTCATGCTGCAAGAGAATACTTTTGCACATCACAAACTAGAAGATTGTTTCTAGAATAGATGTATTAATAGCTAGAAAGAAGGGAAATTATCAGTTTTTTAAAGACAAGTGTGAAATTGGGACCTCTATACAAAAACACACACAGACAGCTTTTTGCAAGCATTTATAGAAAGACGGATAGCTTGAATATGCAAATATATTAAAGTTAGGATAAATTACTGTATTGTATGTGTTGATGCATGAAGGAGATGCAAAGCAGTTAATCACAATTATGTTGAGTTTAATTGTCTTTGGTAAGAAAGTAATTGAAAAGGATTTAACAAATGAGACAAAAAGCATTTGGTCATTAAAATACATGGAAAGTATATGATTTTGTGATATGCTCCTGCTATTCTGTTGTATTTGCAAGAATTTGCTGTTTTCCTTTTCCTTACCAGCGTTTTACCATTAAAACATATCAGAAAAACATATTTCTTCATGTTTGTGGTCAATTATTTTCTCAAAGAAACGTGGAGATAATGTAACTAGTAATCTTTTACTTTCAAAGTCTAGTTAATTCATCAATAAACCATCAGTCGAGCCAACAGCCATGCGCATGCGTGGTTTGGTGTTCCGGGTAACGGCGGCACAGGCTTAGTGGGGTAAAGGTGAAGGCGGAGAAGGGTTGTTAGGACAACACACTGCACAAGACTTTCACCTTCCTCCCTGATAAAGCAACCCAAAGGCTACAACACCTATGCATTAAAACCAAGTTGTCATATCCCGAAGAAGGTGAGCTTACGCAGTTTGCAATAACTTGTTTGGTAAAATAAGCGTAGCTAACGAGGTGTGTTGTTATGAGGTTAGCATTAGCTATTTACAGCTGACTGGAGTTAATGCACTCTGACAGCTCATTGTTACCAGCGTTTATCTGCTTACAGGTAGTTGTGTCACGTTGAATAAATAGTTTAAAAGCTGATTAAACTTTAAAAGCAGTTTACAGAAGTATGCCTTTATTCTAATTTACTAAGTTAGATGGAGTCTCGTGGTTAATGATGCAGTTTTCATACAGATAAAAATAATAAATGCCCTGATTTTTAATATCTGAATCACCACAGGAGCTTAAAAATAAAATTATAAAAAGTGATATGATTGGCATTTTAAGAGCCTCTTACCTAAATGACGAATTAAATTAAATTAAAAAATTGATTTGATTAGGTATTTTTCAATCCTTGTTTTATCTCCCCCTTTTTATTTAGTAGTACAGTGATCAGTCAGTTGTTTTATTAGCTCAGCAGTCTCTTAACTTTAATTTATTTAGTTTAAATACTTGGTTTGATTCATAGTGTTTGTTTGTATTAATTTAAAACCTCCTCATAATTCAGGAATAAAATCTGCGCAGCTTAAGATGCTACGACTCTTCCAGTGAAGTTCAGCGACAGCTTGTATGAATTTAACTAATGTTTATTTTTATTAAAGGGAAAAGAAGAAATGGCTAATCGTTTGTCAGAGCCTGTGTCTGAAAGGACCTTTCAGTACCAAAGTAGTCTGCCGCCCCTTCCAGTGCCATCACTGGAGAGCAGCCTTTCTAAGTACCTGGATGCAGGTAAGTTACCTGCTGCCACGATACAGCCGCCTTTTAAATACCTAAATATTTACTTGAGCAAAAAAATCGTATTATGTTTCAAATAGTTCTTGCTGCTATAACATTTCAGTTTCTTAGAAACGTTCATATCTACTTAAAAAAATATGTCAACCTGCATTTTTACCTTTTGACTGTGCAAGGCTCTTATCTTTGTGTTTGAACTGATTGATTTAGTCAACAGTCGGCTTCACATTGACCTCGAGCATTGCAGAAAACGGGGAAGTAGAACCGAATTTGCTCTGTTTTTTTGTCTACAAATGCTTTGAAGAAAATCTATAGTCTTCCTTTTTTGCTTTCCTACTGCCGTTCATTTGCATATCAGAGAAAAGCAAATAAACTTATTTCTTAAAAAGCAAACTTATATAAGCTTAATTTGAATAATTATTTATTCTCTTTGTGTGCTTAATTACCATGGATTGATTTTTTTGCATAAGCCTTGACAGAGACAACATTTTTTTTGCTCTCCCTCTTGATTAAAAAAACCTTCAGATAATATTGCAGTGTGTTTTATGTAATTGTCCTTTTGACAAGAAACTTTTTATTGGTTTTTGTTGTAATTAACTTTATCTTAACTGCACAATTAGTATAATAGCATTTGATGCTGTCAGTATTTTCTCTTTCCTTTGCTAAGGGGTTCTTGCTTTAATGTGGATTAAAACAGCAGCTTAATCATTTTCTTGCCTTTTGAGATTAACCTCAAATGCAACAGTCGTTCAGAGATATACTAAGATATAAAAAATACTATCATGCACATTTTATAAAGACCCAAACTTTAATTGCTAACCAGTGACATGCTTGTGATACGTTTATGCAGTATTTAACGTGCGCTCAAGTGAGATTAAATAAAAAGTCAGTGTTATTTCTTATTTTTGCTCATCACAAGTTGTTTCCAGTTTAAGTTGATGGTGCCAGGTTACTAAACAAAGTAAGTGTTTATCATCATATTTTCCATTGTGTTGTCTTCCAGTTCAGCCATTTGCATCAGAGGAAGAGTTTGCAGCTACAGTGGACGTTGTAAGGAAATTCCAGGAGGGTGTTGGCAAAGAGCTGCACCAGAAATTGCTACAGAGAGCCAAAACAAGAAGAAACTGGGTGTGTAATGGATCCAAAAAAGACGTTTTGGTCACTTTTCCACATGGGTATTTTTCTTAGCTGATTGTTTTTTATTCTTTAGCTGGAGGAATGGTGGTTGGATACGGCTTACTTGGAGGTCCGCATTCCCTCCCAGCTGAATGTAAACTTTGGCGGCCCAGCAGCGTATCTGGAGCATTTCTGGCCCCCTGAAGAAGGAACTCAACTACAGCGGGCCAGTATCTGCACATGGCACACACTGCAGTACTGGAACCTGCTTCGCATGTAAACCATGCGTTCATGCTTTAGTCTGATGTTAAGCCTGTTATGCTCTTATACCTGATAAAATAGCCTGTGTTTGCTTTTCTGCGTTCTTTAGGGAGAGGCTGGCTCCTCAGAAAGCTGGCAAAACACCATTAGACATGGAACAATTCAGAATGCTCTTCTCTACCTGCAAAGTACCTGGTGTAAAAAAGGACACTCTCCGCAACTACTTCAAGACAGGTACAACTTGTTCCACTTTTTTCTTTGTCCTTCAGACACACCTACAAAACTTTGACCACACTTGCAAATCTTGATTATGTAACATTTCGTGCCGCGCCACAGAGAGCGAGGGACCATGCCCTTCCCACCTGGTGGTGATGTGCCGTGGACGGATATTTACATTTGATGCTCTTTTTAATGGAAAAATCCTCACCCCTCCAGAACTTCTCAGGTAGGAAGTACAAACTGATATTTACACAACTCAGAAATACAGCCCATATTTACCTTTTGATGCATAATCTATCATATTTCATACAGTTAAAGACATTTTGCATCACTTTTATGGTAGAAACTTTATTCAAAACCCAGTTGCACACTATATGATACTGGTCTCCTGGTTTCCTGATGAACACCAAAAAGCAGATGACTATACGTTATAATATTTTGCCCTATCACATGGCAATAAATGGTTAAAATGCAAATATTTTTTTTGCATATTTTTTAAAAGGCCAAATTTAGAAATGGTGCCATACAAATAAAGTTTTCTGAGCAGTTGTTCTTATTTAAGACTTTAAAAAGACTTCTTATTGAGGTGCTCCAATCAGCAAAAACACAACACTGTGATGTTTTCACAAAAATAAGGAAACTATTTTATAGTTCTCACTGCTGATTTTAAGCGATTTTACTTTCTATCTGCTGTTCCAGGGATGTTTCTACATTTATGAGACTTTCAAATTACAACCAAATAGATAATTAGACACAGTATTACCTGGGCCGTAACAAAAAGGAATAATCATGTTTTAATTAAAAACAGTTTATCTTAAAATGTTGTTAAGACATCAGTTATAGACCACTTTAATGAGTTTTCCATCAATAGAAATAGCAATCAGAGCAAAAAAACCAGCTGTAAATCCAAACTAAAATCCAAAATCAGACTATGCCAGAGGACAGAGATGCCTGAGAAAAAATTTATCCATTTTAATCATCTATCATTAGGAATTAAAATGAATGAGAAGTGTGGCTGATATCTCTGATATGAACGTTGTTTTGGTAACTAAAATATAAAGCAAAAAAAATTTAAAAAAATGCAAAAATCTCCATTGACTCCCATGTTAAAATGTCAGATTTCACAGCAGAAATAAACATGTTTACAGCCTGGTACAAAAAAACACATTTTAGCTTTAATAGGTCAAGTTTACCTTCATGTCAACTCTGAGGGGGGTGAATTTTTTTCTGTATACAGTCAATGGTTGTCACCTCTAATGTTGGCCGTTATCAGATACTAGGGGAGATCTGTGTTTGGATAGACATGGTCCTTGGATTTGAATAGATTATATACAGTGTTTTTATTTTTTCTTCTTACTTACTAGTTTTTTTTTTTTTTTTTTTACCAACAGAGGAGTGATTATAACCTTATGATTATTACCTTAGCCAAGGTAGTGTTAGGTCATCCTATCCTGTTAACATACACTATTGCTTCAAGGCACTAAGTAGATCAGACACCAGCACCAACACAGCTCTAATGATTAGAATATTTTTATCTTTGGTCCATGCTGCCTTCATATTTCGGTCAAAGTGCACTTGGATTTCGTTTTTTGGTGGAACAAGACCAATTTTTTCAAGTGGTCCTCTGCTAGTTTGGGTTTGTATGAGTGTTCACACTTGTTCAGATGATTCCCAATGAAGTCACATTAGGGGTCAATTTAACTGAGAATTTCAACAGCTGCTGTGTAATTAGTTCATTCAGCTCAATTAGACTGGAACCAGTTATTGCCATGAACACGACCTATGTTTAACAGTTAACTCATCATTATGGCAGATTAATATTTGTTAGTTTTCTGTTATTCTTTATGTGTTTAGCCTGAGTGGAAAGCAACCAGGGATGAAATTGTGTATGTGTGTGAACCTTTCAGGCAGCTGAACTATGTGAAAGAGCGCTGTGAAGGAGAGCCAGAAGGAGATGGAGTTGCTGCTCTCACATCAGATGAGCGGACTCGTTGGGCGAAGGTGAGGCTGCTCACAAATAGAAAGATTGAAAGGGACTAAAGCATATAATGATTCATTGTAAATAATAATATTTGCATACTTCCTTGCAGGCAAGAGAGCATCTAATAAACATAGATCCACACAATAAGACGATACTTGAGACCATTCAGAGCAGCCTGTTCACCGTATCTCTGGATGACGCCAAACCCTTCTCTACTCCAGAGAATTACACAAATGTAAGAGCTGCACTCATCTGAATCCTGTTCTGAACAAAAGCAGAGTTTTGTGTCTGACTTTGTGACTTCTTTAGATGACCGCCGAAGCTCTTTCAGGCAACCCCACCATCCGCTGGGGCGATAAATCATATAACTCAATCGTGTTCTCAGATGGCACTTTCGGATCCACTTGTGACGTAAGTTTTTATGTTTGTTTCACGCTGCAGGAGTTAAGACTGTGTCCTAATGAGATTTAAGATATTCAAGGTCATCCCACTGTTCTGCTTGGTGTAGCCTGACCCAACCAGAAGAATCTAAATGAAAGTTTTAAGGCATCAAACATTTTTTTAAAAGGAGAATAAATGAAGAAAAAGGATTTCCATGATTGCTTTGCAGCATTCGCCATACGATGCTATGGTCCTGGTGTCTATGTGCTGGTATCTTGACCAGCAAATCAGATCAACAGAAGGCAAATGGAAGGTAGTCCCTCTCTTTTATTTTATTTCTACAAAGTTTGAACTGTCTTATCACAGTTTTATCCTTTTACAACCTTAACACCTTGTAGGGCTCAGACACAGTCAGACAAATCCCCCTTCCTGAGGAGCTGGTGTTTACCGTGGATGAAAAAGTCTGCAGTGACATCAGACATGCCAAACGGCAGTATCTTGAGTCGGTGAGCCTCCATAAAGCATGATGAAAAATTAGCTGTGTGCATTCACCTGTGTGCTTTGTTTTACTGTGTTTCTGTTATTACAGGCTCGGGATCTTCAAATTGTGTGTTATGCATTCACAGCATTTGGAAAAACAGCTGTCAAGCACCTGAAGCTGCATCCAGACACCTTTGTTCAGCTGGCGATGCAGCTCGCCTACTACAGATTACACAAGAAGTAAATACTGCTGTCTTTAATCTCATTTCATTGTTTGAATCTAAATAGGTTGGTGACTCTAAATATCCCATCTTGCTTCCTTTAGGCCAGGATGCTGTTATGAGACGGCGATGACGCGCAAGTTCTATCACGGCAGAACAGAGACGATGCGACCATGCACTCAGGAGGCTGTGAACTGGTGTAAAGCCATGATGGACCCCATGTCTGATGTAAATGTGTTAAAAAGTTCCATAAAGTATATATATATATATTTGTTTATTTATTTTCCTTCTTCAATGTGTCTTATAAGCATTTTGTTCCAGGCACATTCCAGGAGAAAAGCCATGCTGCTGGCCTTTAATAAGCACAACAAGCTGATGTCTGAGGCTCAAGACGGAAATGGTGAGTCGTTGGTGTATCTTCTGTCATAATAATCCTAAGAGCTCAAACAGAGCTTCATAAAAGCAACCAAACAGCAGTAATTGTTGTACAACGAATAGAAAGATTGGAAAGATGCTGACCATCTAATCTGTGAACAAACTTTTTTTTAAAAAAAAACATCATTGTCGCAGGAAAAATAAGAACAAAACATTACTGCTCTGAAATGCTTCCATCAGTAAAGTCAAATTATGCATATCCTGGAGGCAAATGCACCAAATATCAGGATAAAAGATTTGTTGACTTTCTCACATCTTTCAGTTTTCTGCTGGAATAAAGGGGGTTCGTGAATTAATTAAAAATATTTTATTTAATTCCTTCCTGTGAAACATCCTCAAACTAATGACACAGACATCTTTGTTAAACCAGCTGAAGCATGTCTGAGAAATTAATTTATGCTGTCTTGCGGCGCTGTCGCCAGGTTTTGATAGGCACCTTCTTGGACTGTATCTTGTCGCCAAAGAGGAGGGACGTCCCACTCCAGAGCTGTTTATGGATCCCCTCTACTCAAGGAGGTACTGCTGGTGAAGCTCTGATGTTTTTGTTTCTTTAAAACTGCATGTCACTACTGGATATAAACTCTGTTTTACCTAACCAATACAACAATGTCCTTTCACCAAAAATGTGACCTTTTTAATGTCCCTGCATAGT
Organism: Pseudomugil tenellus; assembly: GCA_037177515.1. NCBI lineage: Eukaryota > Metazoa > Chordata > Actinopteri > Atheriniformes > Pseudomugilidae > Pseudomugil > Pseudomugil tenellus. Next base: position 13,763,549 of record JBAMHX010000007.1, on the reverse strand, counting down.
GTTTAGTGTATCTTGTAAATGTTTATATTGGCAGAAAAGCTCACTAGAGTCTTGTTTTACAGAAGCAAAGCTTCAAACTTCCAAATAGGCATGGATGCTAAAAGATGGGAGTCATTATGATTTATTTTGAAAGTTTGAAAACTACTGCTGAGGTCTTTACAAGTTGTTTGTGTCTTTAGTGGCGGCGGTGGAAACTTTGTGCTCTCGTCCAGTCTGGTGGGTTACACTACTGTACTGGGGGCAGTCGCCCCCATGGTGCCCCATGGATACGGCTTCTTTTACCGCATCAGAGATGACAGGTGGGCAGTTGACACCTGCACAAGTTTTCATACAGCAGAACCATGTTGGTTGAGAGAAACAAAATGCTCACAAAAAAACATTTAACTGGATGACTCTAAATGTTGTGATATTTTGCTCTTTATCTTTCTTCTCCTGTAGGATTGTGATCTCTGTCACAGCGTGGAGATCTTCCCATGAGACAGATGCTAGTTCCCTATTCAACAGCTTCTCCAGCAGCCTGCATGAGATGCTCCAACTTGCCACCACATCTCAGCTCTAAGTACTGAGATAAACATTCACCTTTCAGCTACTGTATCCAGTGTGAGTAATGATGCACACATTTCTGACAGCTAGTTTAGCACAAATCAATGCAAGAGTGCAGCATTTTCGGCACCACATAAGCTCCATCACTTTTACAATAATCCTTGATTGTTTTGGTTTTTCTTTAACATCCATTTTGAATATCCAGATGTTTCCTAATCCCTGAATTTCTTGTTGTTTTTTTTTTTGACAGATTGTTTTCTTTTATTCTTAAATCCTCAAAGTATTTACTGTAATTAAGCTAAAAGCTGATGTTTTCCCTCTAGCTGTGAAATTTATTGGTTTTCATTTTAACTATGAAAAATTATTTCACTGTGATTTACTAGTTAAATCAAATTGATTTCATATTTTCAGTTTGTCTTCCTGTTAAGACTGATTTCCTCATGACACAATGCAACCAGTAAGTAAATGGATCCAATGTTTACTTGTGCTGGTAAACTTAAAACAAAGGAAAATAGAGACTGTGAGTAAGCAATTGTATCCTGTTGTTTGTGGTGAACAAACTGAACAAACCTAATTTATAAATACAAAAAAGAAAAATAAGCGCAATATCAGTTTTATTGAATAAAAACAATTCCTTCCTGCTATTAAGAGCACTAGAAACCTAGCGTGATTTCTGGTCAAATGCATATTTGGATCTTTGTCCATTAATTGATAATGTTTATGTTACAAGGGCTTTGAATGTAATAATAAACATTTGCCTTATTTAACACGTACAGATTAGTGAATGTGCATGTTGGCCTCAACATGCTTAAGCCTGGTAACTATGTAGGAGTCTGTTGGTTTGCAGGTATAAAATCAGAATCTGTTGTTGACGTTGTTACACAGTAGCTCTGAATAGGAAATGTTCTGTCAATTCTCCTACATGTCTTCAAGCATATGGAAGAAAATATATAATATAGATTCAGTCGTTTATTGCACCAAAACATCACTACCTTAGTCGCTGCACCCGAATAACCTCAATGCAGGTTTCCTGTGTCATGTTGAAATGTTTGAATGTTATTTTAACATTAATGAGGACTGCTAATAAAATAGGATATCTCTGTAACTTCTGAAGCTGTACCATAATGATTTAGGTCTACTAAACTTTTGTAAATTTAAAATATTTTTGAATCATTTTCAATCCTGCATGTGCAGGTTGAAGGGAAAACACTGCTTGTGTGTAAATCTTGAGATGTAATGAAGTACAATGATTGCTGACAAATAAACATGAAACATTTACAGTTTTGTTTTCTGTTAAGCAAGTAAAGAAGAAATATTTCCCTATCTGAATATAAAACTTTTAATAGTTATATTTGCACAGTCTCAAAGTATACAGAATACAGAAACTTAACGTGAACATTGAAATACATGAAAGTTAACACATCTGTATACAGAATGTACACGGTATTTTTTCCTAAGTAAACTGTTCAGGCACTTCTGCTTCATATTTACTCATTTTTATTTAACTGTCAGTAGTTATCAACGACTTTGCGCATACATTTAACATGGTGTGAGGATGGTCCCACTGTTACAGAAGTCCTGATGAGTAATTAGAGGATTATTACTCTCTGCACATCCTAAAGGTTGTGACAGAATTCAGTTTGTATCAAGCAGGTCTGCTTTAAAAGCAAACAACTATTGCCTGACACATTCAAGCCATAATATAATAAAAATCTTCCCAGCAACAATCATTGAAAAGACATTTCTTAAATAATTTACTTTGTCGGATTTAGAGGTTCTCTTGTGTAATATTTATTATAATACTTTCATTAATTACAGTTTTAAAATTAGATTTTTTTTTCTGTCTGGCATATCGTGCCACATTTTCTTCTACAAACAATTATTTTTAAATGAAGTTGTAATTTTGACCGACATACTTCAAGCACCTGTCTGTCAGGTTCAAAGATTCCAAACGCTATCATTATTTTGCAAAACAAATTTCCCAAATCTGCAAACCTGTTGCTAGATTTCACCAAGTCTACACCCGGCAAGACCAGCCAAATATGGAGGTTCTTACCTAATCTGTTATGTCTACGTGACATCAGCCAATAGGAACACAAAGCTTCTCTTTTCTCTGTGTTGCATCTTTTAACTTCTGTCCTGTTTCATTTATTTATCACACAGAAATGAACATCTGCAAATTTAGATGCAGCTGTGCTACGGCACAAAAAGAACATCTCGTTTTGTAAAATTACGCCGTTCCTTCCTGTACATCTCTATCAGGCAGATTCCAGGCAATGTGCAAATAAAAGAACGACTGACTTATTATTAACATGTGTCCCATTTAGCCGTGAAATCCTGATATATGAGAAATGCAGCAACCATTTAACACGTGTGTTTCAAAATATCTGCAATGGAAAAAATTGGTTTACAAAGTGCAAATTGGAATTAAATAAATTTAACCAAGTAGAAAGCAGAGAGAGTAGGAGGGAGAACTACAATAAAACATTTCTGATTCTGAAAACATCCACCTTTTTATAAGAAAAGAAAAGATGTTGTGAAAATAATCTATAACAGTGATAACTACTTAAAAGCACGACTTCCGTTATACTCGGAGCGGTGTAACTTTTAGATGCAGTAAGTTCATTCATTCCCCTTCTGCTCCACTTTGCTCTGCATAGCAGTACAAATATAAACCACAAATGTTGATCATGCAAGGCTAAAGTGATTAGTCCAGCCTTCCTTAAATATGTAAAGTATTAGAGGTGCTGTGCCTTCTCATTCTGCTGCACAGCCAAGCTGTGTGGTGACCAGCATGTGGTAGACTCCCTTCTTCGCCAGCAGCTGTGAATGTGTCCCCTGTTCGACAACCACACCTCCCTGGAAGACAGCGATGCGGTCGGCATTGCGGATGGTGGACAGACGGTGGGCTACAATGATGCACGTCCTGCCCTTGCTGGCCTGGTCCAGAGCTTCCTGCACCACCTACAGATAGAAAATGGAAACCTCACTGGTAAAACTTTTTCCTGTTTAAAAGGTCTTAGTGACGTCATTGGTGGGACGGACGGATTTTGCTCATCCGTTGTCCCATTTCAGTATTGTTAAATCGTGATTAAGAGCCTGGTAAAATGTGTGTAAAATAACTTACCTTCTCGCTCTCTGTGTCTAGAGCAGAGGTGGCCTCATCCAGCAGCAGCATTTTGGGGTTGCGAAGGATGGCCCGGGCTATGGCTATTCGCTGCTTCTGACCGCCTGACAGCTGAGTCCCTTTATCACCTGCCTGAGTGTTGTATTTCTGCTCATGCAAATGGAAAGAAAAAGCAAGAAAGCAAGATGCGTCATAATGAGGTTACTGCAGATGAACACAATTATAGCAGGAACATCCTGAAATCCATCTCATCCCTTTGGGTTTGTAATTTCCTGCTTTCTGAGGATGTTTCCTGTGAAGTTGTCATTTGTACATATAAGGAAAACTGAGACAAAAGTCTTAAAGACTAATATTTGAGTGTAGAAACATGATGTAAGGAGTTCTCCTGGAAGATCCGCATGCATTCATTAATCCACGCATTGTCCAGGACACTTAGTCCACTTCAGGGTTGAAACTGGAGCCTGTCCCAGCTATTCACAGGCATGAGGCTGTGTACACCCTGGATAAGTCGCCAGTCCATGTTGCATTTAACCCTATCTAAAATATTTAACTGTTCTCACACAGTTTTATCTGATCAGATAAGACAATCTATGTCCTGTATAGTAACTTGCTTGTAACAAAACAAAGCTTCTTCCATAGATTGGTCCTAACTCAAACTGTTTTCTACATGACATTAAAATACCTTAACAATAATTCTAATTATCAGAGCTTTTATCATTTAAAGGCACCAACAAACTTTTTAAGCAACCTTAAGAGGTCCTGTAGCTGTTGGGAAAGTTTAGCAAAACATATTTGATCCACTTCGCAGCAGATGTTGTAAAGCTGCTTTTATAGATCAAGGCTTAACACACTTGCCTCGCATGGACTAATACTCAAAAAGGTAGTTTGCACTTATGTTTTTCACTATTAGTGATGTCTGGAAACAAAGCTTCAGTGGTATTTTTAGACTTTAGTGTTAAAATGTCGTAATATTCTTTACTTTTACTGGAAATCCGGTTGTTGGTGAGGTGATTGATTTCTTCATTAGCCATAAGACCTTGAAGGTTTTAGTGGTTTCCTGCTCTGACACATCTGACTCATCTCTGAGCATCTTCACTTTGACTTTCAGAGCTGTAAGATATTCTCTTCTCCTGGAAGTTTTGCAAATACTTCGAGTAGAAAATCTTTTGGGTAAAAAAAACCCCAACTATTTATTCTTTACCTCTGGCAGTTTGTCGATGAAGTTGTGAATGTTTGCAGCTTTAGCGGCTGCCACTATTTCCTCGATGCTCACGGTGCGGCTGTTGTCTCCATATGCAATGTTTTCAGCCAGCGTGCAGTCAAACAACACGGGCTCCTGGGACACGATGCCGATCTGCGATCTCAGCCAGTGAATGTTCAGCTGTTTGATATTTATGTTGTCCATCAGCTGGAGGTAGAAGTGAAAGCAGGGTTTAAACAATGTTTTTGTGTGGCCGCATGGGGACAGCAGAGAAAATCTAATCCTTCGTAATGCATCCGAACATTTATTTTACTGACTTGGAAACAGAAACTAGAGAAACAGTTTGGTAACCTGGCTTTCCATCCAAATAAATTCATTTGATTTGAGGAATGTTAATCAAAGAAAACATTGTTCTAATATCTTGAAAAAATAGTTTTATATGAAATGTGTTAAATAAAAGTAAAATATTTCACCTGGTCTAAGAAAAATAAATACCAGCCATATGTTGCCTGGTGTCAGTGAATTACAGATAATACTAAATTTGTGTTATTAGCTTTTATTTGTTGATTATATTTTTTCTTTTGCTATGTGCTCACTCTCTGTTCTGTACTCTGCCGGTTCCTTGTTGTAGTCTTGAACGTAAAACCTCTGACAACAGTGATTTGTAGTATAGCTACCCACTAGCGCTATCAACATTTCCTTCACTATATTATGCTTCCACATTTGTATTATTCTTGTTTGTGTGGCGCTCCTGTTACTCAATAACATGCGGCTTAGTCTTTATGGAAATAAGTCACAGTTGTTGGAGCTGTGCTGAATCACATGGATCACATTTTTACTTAAGTAAACACCAGAAAATAATGCATTTCCACAATCCTCTGATGAATTTACTGTAGTTTATAATTGTACAAGTTTGTGTTTAGTCCACCTTCTCTTTGCCATTTGGTAGTTAGTGAATGGACTAAAGCTGGAAATGTCTACAGCTATAAAATGGAATAAATGTGAATTTGTTGTGATTCTTCATTAAAAAAATCTAATTTTAAACAAGGCCTATGGTGTCGGAAGCGACGGCTACGGGTATATCCCCGAATGCCCCCAATCCTCCAATTCCCCAATCTTCAAACAGACCCAATATGATAATATAAAGCCAAAAAACAGTCACAAAACTTCACCTAGTGTGGAAACTTTGAACCAGCCCGGTATGACATCAGGACAGGATGCATCCTGAGGTCATGACCTTTTTATTTCCGCTTGATTTGAGGTCAATGAGACAAAAAGTTCCAGAGACAAAAATACGATCTTTTCTGCATAAAGCGCCACCTGGTAGGAAAAACAAATCCCAAAATCGGGAAATTTGATACAGGTCGTCCCCTTGGGAACCTAAACAGGTATACTGAGTATCAAAATCAAATTGTAAAAGTTATTTGAGTTATCATGCTCACACGAAGGATATCCGGCACATTAATATCCCCGGCACGCCGTGTTTGCGATATGATAAAGGAGTCCCTAACTTTAAGATGGAAAAAATAAGGGCTTTGAAATTACGATAACTCCAGACACAAGAAAATACTGGTTCTTGATTTGTCTCGTACTGAATAAATGGTTTGACCAGTTACATAGAAGTTCACGTCACTTCAGAATATTTTATCTCATTATCCAATATAGTTCCATCAAAAACAACACAGAGAGGTACGCATGTCAGGCAACTGATTACACAAACTGTAGCCATCCATTTGTCTTCTTACCACTCTCCCATCCTTGGGGTCATAGAACCTCTCCATTAGCTGGATAGTGGTGCTCTTTCCACAGCCACTGCTCCCCACCAGGGCCAGAGTTTCTCCCTTTTTCACCTTCAGATTTAGCCCTTGCAGGATGGGTACATCGGGGCGTGAAGGGTAGTTAAACTTAACATCCTCAAAGTTCACATTGCCATCAAATTGGTCCTGGAAATTTAGGGAAAGAAAGGAAGAAGTAATACCATGACTAACTTCAGAGGTATCTTTATTCTTGTATTTAATGATTGATTTATGGGACACTTGTCATGTACCGGTGAATCTCCTTCCTGTGACATATTGTCAATAGCAGGTTTTTTGTTGAGCAACATCATGAGATGGGCTGCCGACAATTTAGCCTTAGCGTAGTTTGGAGCAAAAGAATTGGCCTCTCCAAGAGCCATGGCACCAAAAAGAACAGCTGAAATCACACTGTGAGAGGAAGTCAAAGTCATTTTAGACATCTTTCTGTAATGATAAGAGCAACTGGAGCATTAAATTGGTTTACAGTAGGCTGAGCTACCTGGTGACACCTGTGTGTGTGTGTGTGTGTGTGTGTGTGTGTGTGTGTGTGTGTGTGTGTGTGTGTGTGTGTGTGTGTGTGTGTG
>JBAMHX010000007.1:13743143-13756198 GCA_037177515.1 Pseudomugil tenellus | reverse complement strand
AATGTACTGAGTTGCCGCCATGTGATTGGCTGATTGGAAATTAAGTGTTAATGAGCAGTTGGGCAGGTGTACCTAATGAAGTGGCCGGTGAGTGTTATATACAGGTTTAAAATTCCAAAAACAAAAGAAATCCTTTTTTATGTTTATAGAAAATCTAGTATAAGTATATAATCTGTATAATCTAGAACTGGGGTGCCCAAACTTGATGCCTCCAAAGGCCAAACTGAAAATGAGCAAGTGAGCAATGGGCCAAACACTGCAGCTGTAAAGGGGCCATATTATGCTAAATATTTCGATATATTATTTAGATACTCATAATCTATCCTATACACATCTATGATAATATTTGCATGTTGCAAAATTTGCATTTTTGCAACATGCACCAAACTATAGTTTTGTCATAACATTTATTCTTTTGCTGAGAGATGTGAACTGTGAACACCTGGGTCTGTATCTCTCCAAACTGCTCTGTGTGTCTGCTGCTCACATTGCCCCGCCTGCACTGAGCTTCCAGAAAGGCATTGCGTGTAGTCTGTGTACAGTTACATGTGTCGAGAGCGCAGCAGCAGCCAAATGCACACTTCCTGGATAAGATTTAAACAGTCAATGAATGGCTAAAATTTTCCGGAGTTTCCACCGTGCCGTGGGGTCAGCTCATAAAAGTCAATTTTATATAATATGGCCCCTTTAAGGTAAGTAAATGTAAAAAGTTATTTTAATTATTGTTCAATAGCTAACACAGTATTTTTCCATCAGGGCAAATAAAATGTTACATTAAAAATAAATATATAAAAATATGGTGCACAAATGTGAAATACTTACTTTTTTCATCAGCTTTTAATCATTAAAGTTGATATGAACAGAAACACCACGAGTGAGCTATGTATACCCATACAGCCCTGTAAATTGCTAGAGACTTAATGGTAAGAGATATTTTTCTTATCTGTCATTAAGCTCTCAAATGTATTTGTATCAAGATCTGTAGGGTTCTAAATATAAAAATTGACCATTGGGCCAAGAGCAAGTGCTGGTGGGCCAATTTTGGCCCCACTTAAGGCACCCCTGATCTAGAGGCCTTTTTTACAAGCACACGTTTACATTAACTGCACGCCTTCTGCATTATTTATTTCCTAGAATGGCACTTTGTACACTGCTTTTCTATCAAAGCAAATATTTGCATAAACTGCTCCATGGAGGGGTGAGTTAATATTTTTATATTTTACAACTTTATGATATTCAATGGCGCAATGCACTTTAACCTTCTTCTTTATGCAGCAGGGAGAATATAAATGAGGATTGCACATTCTCCAGCCAATGTTTCACAGAACTGTTATATAACCCTTATGCACTGGTGTGTAAAGTGACTCACTACAGGAACAGGTGTAATGATTAACAAACATGAAAATCTCCTTTTAGGAGGCATACTGAAGCCATGTTACCTGCTCTGCATGTAAGCTTTAGTTTGTAAATCTTCACTGTTATAAACTAGTGTGACTGTGAAACACTTCATAAAAAGGGAAAAGGTCATACTTTAAGCTTACTCACAGGAAAACCGCCTCAACATCCATCCTTCCTTCTATAATGAGCCAAGCTCCAAAGCGGAAACAGCCAGCATAGGCAAAATAGATCATGGACTGGGAGAAGGAGAAGGTGAAACCATACACATGGGCCTTTTTTTGTGAGTTCCTGTACACACATGTAAGAAACCTAATGTCAGAGGGAGAACTCCTTAAATCAATTACATTTAACTGCAACTTATTTATAACCTTACTTACTTGTATGGCACTTGGAGATTTTCCTGATACAAAGATTCAAATTTGGTTTCTCTCGTAAGGGAAGCGACGGTGCGGATATTCTCAATGGCCTCGGTAGCAATCTGATGACACACACCACACAAATGTTACCCATGATCACAAGGTTAGTGTGCATTCCAAAGGGGGTCCAACACCACACCTTTCCAGCCTTCTCCAGCTCCTTTTTGTCTTTGGCAGCATGTCCAGTCAGCATTTTCATCTCCACAGCTCCCGCCAGCGCCATGACAGGCACAACTGCTAGGATGAGTAGGGTGAGCTCCCAGCCGTACACGAAGGCCAATATTATACCAGTACCCAGATTGGCAAAGTTCTGGGCAAGTATTGCCAAACGTATTCCTGTAGCCTGAATCAGCAGGGAAGAGGGGAATAAAGAAGACATGAAAAGCAATGAGTCTGACCTTTGACATGAGGCTATGTGTGTGACTGCTTCTGGGATTTACCCCTTGTACTTGTGCTGCATCTGTGGCCAACCTTGTAGTGAGTGCTCCAATACTGTTTTTGGGATCATCGAACCAGCCAAGATCCTAAAAAAAAGTGATTATTTATTGTTTTTTTAATCCAGTACATTAGCTACAGTGGAAACTGTATGGAGAATGAAGTTGCTAAGCAACCACAGACTGGTATGGGAAAAATAAACGGGAACAGATTGATCAGGTGGAAGCCTGTTTGATACGGAGCACTGCATGCACATTAATGCTACTTATAAAAGATAATTACTTGGGAACAGATGTTTTTAATCAGTTAAAATGCCAGTGCTCAAATTAATGTGTTTTGTTAAAAAAAAAAAAACAACTCCCAAATGCTGTGGGAGTACTGGTGCAGAGAAAATGGGTTAAATGTCTGAAATAAATGCTGCATGACTGTGTGAATTAGGGAATATAGATGCTGTTTCAAGTCTTTCACGTAGCTAAGACTGAAACATTATTATACACAGTAAATGCATCCATTTTTGCATCCGATGTCTGTAAAGATATTTAGAGTTAGAGGCTTAAGCCTTTAACAAACTATCTAACATCGACTGTTATCAAATAGTTAAAGCAAAGAGTTGTCATTCAGACATTACTGAATTCCATCAAATGTTGAATTTCCACATGGTACTATATGATGTAGAAGGCAGAGGAAAGAGAGAATAATAACTAAAAAAGTGGAGTAGTTGTGCTCATAAAGACATCTTCTGCTATCACTACTAATATTTATATTTTATCAGCAATAAGATTAGAAGTCTAAGTAGTAAGTTTGAGGAATACTACATTAGTATTAAAGTTGAAAACATATACTATCAGTAAGATAATAAAACCCTGCTGTTTGATGTTAGACGCCTTCATTAAGTTGTGATATTATCATGGTCAGCCTTTACACACTGCAACAGACTTCACAGATCAGCAAAATGAGAAATCATTTGCTTAATGTTTTAAAAAATGACAATATTCTCTTAACGCATTGTTTTTTTTATGTTCATAAACCTTCTCTATGCACTTTATTCTAACTGGTTTCAAGCATGTCAAATAAAATTTAGCCGTATATGCACAAATATTGGCTCATGCACCCACCTGTCTCATCATGGACTTAAAGGCCCCGAGTCGAAGTTTCAACGTAAGAATTTCTCCTGATTTACCAAAACAGAAACCCTGTTAAAAAAAAAAAAAAAAAAAAAAGCAGAGATATTACCAAAATGACGTCCACACATCCATCATCTCGCGTTCATGTGTGATGTGACGGTATAACTATGCAGCCTGTTTACACTGTGCACAGGGCTACAATTTAACATCAACATATAAAACATTAAGATTACATTATAAAGTGTAATGTCCTGTAATATTATTGTGGATTTAAAAGCATGGCTTGCTGTTTTCATTGTTGCTAATGTTTACACTTTCTTCATTTAACTTCCAAAAACTAAATAAGGGAAGAAAATAGCAGCTGAAAGTGTTTAAATGCACTTTTTCACCTGACTTCTGCTTAATACACCTGACATTTATTTACTGACTCATTTTTTCATCATCTATAATTTATCTTCACCTTTCTTTATATTGTTCTCTTCACTCTTCAACTTCTATAGAAATAAAGTCTAACAGATGTCACGGATAAATACTGATTAGTTTTGTGTCTGAGATTTCATCTGCATACCTGTAGAAACATTGTGACAAAGCAAACACCTCCAATTGCAACAAACATGAGGGAAAAGAAATTGGCTCTTTGCCTGACAACCTCTGGATCTGGTTCAGCAAAAACCTGAGAAGAGATGAAAATAACTTGCTCTGCAGCTTTGAAAATCTGCTGCAGTTGACATGTAACATTAAAACAGTTAATCTGACTGGGAGGGACCTACAGTGATGATCTTGGAGAAGAGGATAGCAAACAGAGGCTGTATTGCTCCATTCATGATAGCACAGATGGTCCCAACTAAAACATAAGGCCACTCTGAAATGTTGAGACGCATCACTCTGAGAATGGACACTGGGGGCACCTCTTCATCCTGCAGAGAGAAAAAAATTAAGTTAGAGTTGAGGAAGAAATTCACGATTGATAGTTTGGCAAGCATAGAAGACAAAAGTTTTTCCAACTATGCATCAACCTGGAAATACATGCTTTACATGGGTGTAGTTAAAGACCCCACCATGCATCAAAAGTTCAGGCCATCTTTCCTTCAGCCTGCGATGATCTTGCTTTGTTTTCTTCATTGCAGAAAGAGTAACCTCTGCTTTTCATCAGTCCCACACAAGTTTTTCATTCACTCCAAGCTTTTTTCCTCCTGCTCCAAAACTGTTTTAGCTCCATATTCTGTTTAAATTACATTTTTTTTGTGGTATTGGCAAAGCATAACGTTGTTAGAAGCACACAGCATCCTCTCGCGGCTGTCAATATATATTTGGGGGTAAATGAGTCGCACCTGACTAGAAGTCACAGCAACAGTCAAACTACGAAATTAAGTGAGACTTGTAGTCTGGAAAATAAAGTAGGCTACTTAAAAACTCACCAGTTCTAATCCTAAATAATCATATTATTATTATTATTATATAAAAAGCAAGATATAATCTGATCATGATTGTGGCTTCAGCATACTGCAGGTGTAACTATGTGTAGACTGGAAACTGAAAACCTTGAGTGATTGTTTCACTGCCTGTTCCTTTTGAGACACCATAGATGTTGCACAAAAGCTCACCTGTTCTGTCTTTTCTAAGTCAGTCTTTTCTATCTCCTTCTCGCCCTCAGATGCAGCAAAGGAGGCCCCTCTTTTGGACTTCCTTCTGTACAGTGAAGACTCAGAGAGGGGCTTAACTAATGGGCTCTTCTCATCTGCAGGCAGCTCATCGTCTTCTCCTTCCTCTGTACTCTGAAAGGTCTGCAGCGAAGAGAGGGAGGAAACCACACGTACAAATAATTTAATAACCAGGTTCTTTCTTAAGATCCAGCCAAGCCAACCTGTGTGCATGTTACCTGCATGGAGACCAGAGTGTGGTAGACTCCCCGTTTCTCCATCAGCTCACTGTGAGTCCCCAGCTCGACGACCTCACCTTTCTGGAAACCAGCAATGACATCCGCGTTTCTGATCGTTGAGAGGCGGTGAGCCACAATTATTGTTGTACGACCTTGTCGGACCTGCACACAAACAGGAAAAATGCATCGACTACAAGTGGTGCTTGCAGTCCAAAGATCAACAAACCAATTCTTCCTCAGAAGAACACAAACACCTGCAGAAAACATATTTAAAACAGCTATCCATCTGCTACAGATGATCAGACATCTTAGTCTGAATAAAGCTTAGTCAGTTCAGAATAAAGATAGTAAAGCTACAATCTGAACAGATAACAGACCGGTTTTTCTTACAAAAAACATGATTTTTTTTAAAAAAAATCTGGTTATTTTTGAGAAATTCCTAATATATATGAAACCGTGTACCTTATCAAGAGCAGCCTGCACTATGGTCTCACTCTCAGCGTCTAGAGCGGATGTGGCTTCGTCCAACAGAAGGATTTTGGGGTTGCGGACTAAAGCTCGAGCAATGGCAATTCTCTGTTTCTGTCCTCCACTCATCTGAGTTCCTCGGTCACCGACCAGAGTCTCAAACTTCTGCTCAATAATGACAAATGTCAGGATTAGCTGGGCTGTTATTCATAAGCGCAGATGACAAAGAGGCAGGAATATAGTCCTACTTTAGGAAGTTTCATGATGAAGTCATAAGCGTTGGCTTCCTTGGAAGCTTGCTCAATCTCGTCTTGTGTCACGTCGGGTCTGCCGTATCTGATGTTCTCAGCGATGGTGGTGGCAAAGAGGATGGGCTCCTGGCTCACCACGCCGATCATTTCTCTCAGGTAGCGGATGTTTAGACTCCGGATGTCGTGACCGTCGATAGTGACCTGCAATGATCAACACAGTACTTTTTAGTCTAAATTAGTGTTTCTTGGTTGGAGTTTTATCGTACAAATACCATGTTGTTGATAATTTGTTGCTAACTTTGAATGATTATTCGATATAAGCGTAAAGAGAAGAGAGGCCGATTTATTAAATTCACAATAAAAACAAAAAGACTAATGTGGATCCAGCAGGATGTGGTCCTGAAGAACCTATATTGTAAAAAGCAAATAAATATAAACCTGGAAAATTGGGAGTCATTTCCAGCTGAAACAGAGACAAAGCAGCAAACTGGAGGAGTGTTTTTTTTTCAACTGGTAAATAACTTTTGAGAACAAATCAGAAAGAAAAAACATATTTTATATTTTAAAAAATATTTTTGCGGTTTTATTAGTGTTTTGTTTAAGTAGCAATTATTAGTAGATGCTTTTAACAGAATTTCTGCTTTAAATCATTTTATCATGCTACACGCTAAGGTTGCTGCCTCTTAGCGTGTACATTTTATTTAAAACGAAACGAGACTCAGACAGATAATCTGTTTTTTTTACCTGGTACCGCAGATGTCATATACATTGAAGAGGCTATAGCCCTCTAGGTATGTAACCCTGGGTCTATAAAAGCTAACAGATTCACTAAATATATACTGTATCGAATAATAAGCTCCTGTCCAGGCCAGGGTGCACCTTGTCTCTCGCCTGCTAAAGGCTGGGAAAGGCTCCAACATCCCAGCAAACTTGAATTGGATTAAGCAGCGGAAAAATTATTGAATAGCAGTATAATAATAATAATAATAATAATAATAATAATAATAATAATAATATCTCAGCAAAAGTTTGGAATACACTGCTTAGACTGTCACACATATCGTTGTAAAAAATGGGCAAAGAGCTGAAGCTGAGAGTGAGACTGTGAGTGTAGGGATGGATGATTAACGTCTATCAAACTCCAAGCTGGCTGTAACTAAGTGCTAACTGAGCTAACTCGGATTGAACGGGAGCTAACTGACAAACGAAGGGGCTAAAGCTAAGGTGTGACAATAATTGTCAAAAACTGTGTTTGTGCTACAATCTGGTTCCTTCCTGCAGATACTGAATACCTGTCAATCAAAGGACAGCCCTTTTAATTATGCCAAATTTCAAGATTAATTAATATTAATATAATATTAAAATATTATTATTATAATATTTTAACATATTATATGGAGATTTGCTCTGTTTTGGAGCCCCTAGTGGACGAGGAGGAAATGTAATTTTTGCACTTCCGCATAGGCTTCACTTTTTTCCTACGGAGATTCCTGATTGATCTAAACATAACAAACTTTTGCTGAACTTACAGATCCTTCCTGAGGATCGTAGAACCTCTGCAACAGCTGGATGGTTGTGCTTTTACCACACCCACTGCTGCCCACTAACGCTGTCGTCTGTCCACTGGTCACACTCAGACACATGTTGTCCAATATCTACAAAAGACAACAATGAAATGCAAATGAAAAAAAAACATGGCAGTTGTTTATTGGCTGCTTTTCCAGAGTTCAGTTGAGAACATACTTTAACGTTGGGCCTGGAGGGGTAGCTGAAGTGAATGTCTTTGAACTCTATGTTTCCTTTGATGAAGTCGGGTTTGAAGCCGGCCTCTGAATAGCTGTCGATGCTTGGGTTCTGTGGAGAAAACAGCCTGTTCTGGTTTCATAGTTTGACCAAAGCAGAATGGGATTCTTATAATAACCTCAAACAGACAATGAGAGGAAGGCCACTAGCTCTCCAGGTTTTAGTGAGTTTGTTTAACAAAGTTAATGTTTATTTCCACAGGTCTTTGTGTTGGCTGGCTGTCTTGCTGCACTAATGATTGCAAAAACACACATGCACAGTTGCTATCCTTCCTCTTACTTTGTGGTTTTCAAGGACAGAGAAATATGCTGATAATCTGAGACTCTTTTATGGAAGTCCAATCAGCAGACTGTAAAATGTAATCTGTAAAGAACCTTCGACCTCAAAACCAAATGACATGAGGAAGATATACAGTTACAGGAGACAATGCACATTTTCTAAGAAGTGAAAACTTCAATCTTGTACCACTGGAACAACTTAAAAAAAAAAAAAAAACCTTGAGTGGATCTCATTTATGTATTTCTCAGAGGATGTGAAAGTTTGTTGTCATAAGCATGTGCTGCTCATCCAGTTGTGAAATGCAGCATCCTTGATCTTCATTTAAAATACCAGTTAAGGGCACTGGCATGGTGAAAAACTTATACTTTTTATTGAGCCAAATGACCAGAGAAAACTGTCACAAAAGGCTTTAACCTAATCAATATAAATAATTGTATAAACATTAAACCTTTGTTTAAATCCCTTATAATTACACTAATTAAATTCATCATCACTTTGCTTTTAAATAATGTTTTTAGTCAAATTGTATTCACACAGAAAGCTAAGTTTACAACTAAAATCTAAAAGAGGAAAGTCACAGCAGCACACATCAACTAAATGACCAGTTGGTTCTTCATTCACGCAGCGGATGCTTCAATTAGAGCAAAGTCCATCTCATTCCAGGCCCCAGGTTGCCGGCTGCATCAAAGCCGCACCAGGCTGCAGAGGCACGTGTTCAGTAATACAATGTGACAGCTGTTCACCAGTAGGGATTTTTTTTAATGTGTGTGTTTTGGGTGAGAATTGTTGCATTCCTCACATGATCAATGATGCTGTACACTTTATGTGCAGCTCCACGAGCACTGGCAAAGGTCTGGATGTTGGGAGAAGTTTGTCCCATGGCGAACACACCAATAATTACGACAAAGAACACCTTAAAAACAGAAATGATAGCATCAGCTACACTTAAATATAAAATATAAAAAAGAAATAATGGATTTGTACAGGTATGAGTTTGTACTCACAGTGAGCACAGATCCGATAGTGTACTCCTGACTGAGGATGAGCGTACTGCCGTACCAGAAAGCCAACGCATACGACAGGTAGATCATCATGAAGGTGAAGCCCATGGCGATGTTAGCAGAGATGGCCTTCTTTATACCCATCCTTTTAGCATCCTCCAAGTTTTTGTGATATCTTATGTCACAGACACAAACATGGAGGGGGTCATTTCTACTAAACAGCTGAAATTAGATTTCAGTGACAACAGAACCCGATCAAATGTTGGTTTTATCGTCCGAGGAAAGCAGTAATTGCATTTTACTCAGTTACAGCCTTTTTCCTGCTGATACTTTAAGCACTTTACTGAATATATGTATCCACTCAGAACAGTTTGTTTTCTTTAAGTATAGAAAAAAGATCTTTTAAAACCATCTTTACACCTTACACACACACCTTTGGACCTCTTTCTCTTGGCCGCTGAAGGCGTACACAGTTCTGATGGCAGAGAGGACCTCCTCCGCCACAGCTCCAGCTTTAGCATATGCACTTTGCTCTTTGCTTGTGAAGCTTGTCAGTACCTGTTTAAATGCAGAAAGAGGCAAAATATGACTGATAAAAGCAGAAGAAACAAATGTCTTTTTATCTAGAGAGGCAGATGGACTCCTCAGACATGATGATTATGATCATTTTATTACCACACTACATCTTCTCAGGCTATAAATTCTGTTTGTGGACCATAAGAACAGTTTCTTGGATGTATCTGCATCTTATGCTGGACGTTGTAGGGTGACTTGCCTTACTAAAAAGTGCTGCTGATATGCCCAGAGCAGGGCTCACAGACAAGATGACAAGCGTGAGCTTCCAGCCTTTGGAGAATCCGATAACAAAAGCTGCGATGAAGGTGCTGAAACTCTGGAGCAACATCCCCACCTTGTCACCGATGCCCTCTTGGATCTTATAGACGTCACTGCAAATGTAAATACATCCACCAAAAAAAACACAGCATTTTAAAAATCACACAAAACTAGAACCATTTTCTGAAAACTCTGCATCTAATCTTAAAATAAAGCATCATGTTATATCACCATTTAATGATTTTTACTTTTAGCAATGGGGCAGTTGATTATCTTACAAATCATTAATTACATTGTCTAAAAGCGAACATGAAACCAACTGTGAGTAGTTCCTTTGCTACCTACTCTGTCAGGCGTGTGTTGAGCTCTCCTGTGTCATTGACATCAAACCAGCCGATATCCTGTTGCATGATTTTGTGGAAAAACAAGGTGCGGATGCGTTTCACCTGCCGCCCGGCAGCCAGAGTCCAGAGGGACACTTGCAGGTAAGCTACAACCAGCACAACAGCTCCCATGATGGAGTAGTAGATGGCATACCTGATGGAGAATAATGTCTATAAGAAATGTGACTTTCAACTTGATTTGCTTGATGTGGACATGTTTTTATCCTGTAACATCTTACACAGTCATCTCCTCTTCTAAAGTGCTGGTCATGTTAATTAAAGACATATCTGAAAAACATAAACATTACTGTATTACTTAGAATTCAATCATTAATTTTGGGTAATTGTTTTGGAAAGAACTACACTGTGCAAAAGTCTTGAGGCACCCTTCATTTCTTTATATTTAGCTCCCAAGAAGATCCTTATCCCAGGCATCTGAAAATATTTGTTTTTTCTTTAGACACTGGTTGCTTTTCACTCAATGTGAAACCCTTTAAAATGAAGAATAATCAACATAAAATATTTTCAATGTAAAACCTTCATCAATGTAAAACCCAAATACTGTCACAGACAGTAGTTTTGTTTATTAAGCAGCTCAAAAAGGACCTAAAAATCATTCAACCATTAAAACAAAAAGTTCCAACTGAAGGAATGAGTTGGGGTTAGGTCCACATTTATTTGTAAGATCCTAGTAAAAAAATCAGCGAAGACTCAAGACTTTTGCACAACAATGTATCTGAGAAGACTCACTTTCGAAGGTCATGTTGTTACCAGCTGCAGCATCATTTATGAGGCTGTCTGTCATGTCTCCAAAGACGATACACATGAGGGGAAGAACTACACCATTGGCCATGGCCATCACTGTCCCAACGATAATCATGAAAAGGTCCAAGCCGTCTGCAAACCTGAACTATATTTAAAATGAAAGTGTGTAAAAGACCAAAGAGATCAGGTTGGATTACGACATCAGAAAGAAACTAAGCAGCTATTATCTTCTCACAGCAGGAGACTGGTGGAGCTTAGCCGAACAACAGGAGGATGTGCTGCACTCCCATCCGATCTCCCCATTTCCCCTTTTACTGTACTTCACACTCACACACACACATCTGGCTATTATGCTTGTAAGATCATACCTTTCAGTCTTACAATATTCACTTGCCTTTTATCTGTTATTTTAGGCTACACTTTCACAAATGCTGCTTTTTTGTTTCTCTGCTCCCACACACTCAAAAGCATTGAAAGCAAACGTTTTCACAAATACAACCAAAGTGTATAAAGAATGATTTGTGACAGGGATGGATCCCAGTGTGACTGCTGAGCTTACCACAGCGAGGGGGCCAACCATGGGCTCCTTTTTCACCTTTTCCTTCTTCTTTTTGTCTTTTTCTTTGTCATCCTTCTCACTCAGACTGGAGTAGAAGAAATTAGAGATAATGAGCCAAATAAACAGTTTATTTGATTTGTTTAAAATGATCAAGCCAATAATGCATCACCCAAAATGTTACTTTAGTAAATGCAGCAAATTCATTTAACAGTCAAGCTAGTAATGGTTCACTTACAGATAAAGTTGAGTGAAATTATTCTGTAGATCATTTTAATGCGACTTTTTTTTTTTTAACTTGACAGTACTGTGTATCCTTTATTTATTTAACAGTGTTCCAGTCCTTATAAAAGTATCTTATTACGCAGTTACATAGAGATTCAGTGTTATGGGCTATTTTTGTACAATACATCAGAAAGTACTGGATGGTAATGTATTGGCTACTATGTTAAAACCAATTGTGTATGTTTTTTTTTAAGTTATGGCTGTTAAAAATAACAAAGAAAAAAATTAAAAGGTGATATTACCTTAGATTTCCATTTTTCTCAGGTTTGTGTATGGAGCCCACTTCCACGTCTTTCTTTTCCTCCATGCCTGCGTCCTGCCAGAGGAAGAAAAGCCTGTTTACATCTGTTAATATAAACTATTTTCAGCAGCTTGTTTCTGAGATGAAAACTCAACGGAGCAGTAAAGCCGAGGCTGGATTAAATTAAAGTCACCAAACATTAATGTTGTGGTGACAAAAAAAGGGTTGCATCAAAACGCCTTATAAATGACAAATTAAATCATGACAGACGTACCGAACCCCTGTCCTGTCTCGTCTCCTCTGCTATGTCCTGTTTCTGTTCATTTTAATAGAACATGATTATACAGACTCGCGACAGAATACGTCCCTCCTCTTCCTCCTCCTTCTTCACGTGTCTATAGCGTCTGCTCTCGATCAAGACAAGCATCTGTCAAATATAATATAAACGCTTTTCGCTTTGAATTTGTTTTTCCCCAACGATGTCAGTCGCATTATTGATAAATTTGGCCAAATTCTGCTTCTTTTCGGGCAACTTCCTCATGTTCGGACATTGAAGGATCATGGGAAATTATTGATTAGCCTTCACGTTTGTCAACAGAGCAGCGGACAGGGGGGTAGATAAAAAATTGTATGTGCTTAATTTAACTTCTTACCCCCCCAATACAAACTGTCAGCAAAACCTTATTCAGATAACCCTTGTGTTTACTATGTTTATGACCTTAAAGATGATCATGACACAGGAGTGGGTGTAGAAAATGTTGGAAGACAAAATGTTGTTGCATTTATTTGTTCAAGAGAACTGGACGTTTAGCAAAGTAAAGGTCAGGAAAGTTATGAGGTGACCAGTACATTTTTTTCCCTTTTTTAACCAATAACTTTTGTGAACTGTCTTCCAAAGGTTTATGTGATGTATATACTATATATCTATATACTGTCA
>JBAMHX010000007.1:13718409-13737458 GCA_037177515.1 Pseudomugil tenellus | reverse complement strand
AAAACCCCTTTTCTCTGCTTTCTAAAGACACGCTCAAAAAGGGCCTGAAATCCCTTATGTATCCACTCTTTACACACACACACACACACAGATACACACACTTTACATATATTTCTGTTCTTCTCCAAAAATTATGATTTAGTCCAGTTTATTTGTCATGTTTATGTTCTACTTTGATTCCCAATAAATGCATCAATATTATTTAACAGCAAAAAAAAAATTTCTGAAAAAAAGCTAAAATTGGATGAAATTAGAGCGTAAACTTGGTATTTTTAGTTAATTTCTCAGTCCATTTATAAATGTTGCTAAATATGGAGATTAAATGATGTGTGTATACAGATGTCACCTGCGTGCACAGTGTGGTTTTCACCATCTGGAGAATAAAACACTAATCTAAGTATTGATTTGTGATCCTTTGAGTGCTGCTAGCAGATGTCAGTTACAGATCGGCAGTCCCTGCGGTGCATTTGACACAGTAAACAAACCACCAAAATGAAAATGTTACAAAGATGTCTTCTTCGTTTTGGCGCCAACAGTTCAGAATAGACACATCAATATGCCACCTCCTCCTGCTGGTGCTTGCTCCGGATTATTTTGGGAAAAAGGTTTCTGCGATTAGTGCTGCTGTGCATTTTCTCCAACCATGTAAAAGGAAAGCGAAGTGCAGCATGCTGACCAGACGGATACTTTGCCAGATTCTCCTGCCCCCACTCAACCCAGCAACTCACTGATTGACATTAGCTGGAAAGGGAAAAGACCAGAAAACAAAAATACTGAAGAAGGAAGAGATTACTTCTAACATAGTTCTTTTTTCCTTTTCATTCTGTCATCCCAGCTTTATAAATGTGAAAATTTTACACATTTCCTTCTTATTAGTCTTAGTAAATATGATAACTTTAAGGTTTTACACTCATCATTAGTCTTTTTTAGATCTTTCATTCAAAATGACTGATATTAAACATGCCAGCAACTAAATCAGCGGACTAATGTTTATTTAACACTACGTATTGTAAAACTGAATGACAAGTATCAGACTTGAAGGAATTAATAATGCTCTTTTGAATTTTACTGCATTGTATGTGTTGGGTTTTTTCATATTAAACTATTTAGTTATGGGTTTATGATGATGTTGGTGAAGCAATGCAAACAAATAAATAATGTATAACTGCTCAGGGTTGTGAATTGGAAAACACTGCTACTGATTAAGCAACTTTCAGGTTTGTCTGCTGTATGACAGCTGTTTTCTCATCTAATTTCTCCTTTGTTGTTCATGCTGTTCCAACTAACAGCGTAATGCGCGGAAAATTGCTTTTGTTTTGTTCAATTTGTGCAATCACTACCTGATATTCAAACTAAATAAAGAAGGTAATTATAATTATCTGAAGCGACTGTGACTGCAGACATCATCTTCTTACCGCATCAGACATGTTTACGAGAAGCCCCGTCTTTGCTTCTTTCCTCTGCTGTTTTATCGGTCATATATAATGGAGAATTTTAAGCTTGATTATGTAATTATAAACCACGGCTTAAAAGGTGTTGTGTATAGAGCTCAAAACGATGAAGACTACATATTTTATCATCTCAGATCAGATCAAATTAAAACTTGTTTCAATACAAGTTTTGAAACTGTTTGGCAGAAGGGACAAACTCCAGCTTTGGTCACCTCAATGTGGAAGGAAACTGTCTTATATTCTCTTTAAAATAATTCATATACAACATAGTTTCCAGCATGTACATTCACTGCACTTCACAGACATTTTCACTTAATCTGAGTGATTGGACCTTCTCTCGATCTGACAGAGCGGTGCTTTAGTGGGTGTTTGCTGACGATGCCAAATGTGATGCAGTAATGGACACTACAGTTTGCATTTGTTGCACACAGTTCTCATGTCAGTGTCTTAAGGGATGTAAATAAAGAAAGAAAATAGCCAAAGAAAAAGGAGGGCATGAATATGTAAAAGGTATTTATGTATTTCATTTTTGGAAAGTGTTAGAAATCAAGATATGTTGGTGTCTATCTGAACACATGTAGGGGTTTTTGATGTGTCATGGTTAGATTAGTAAATAAACATTGATAATACCGATAGCTATGTCGCACCTAAATAAGTTAATTTATTGGTTATTTCTTGTCCCACAGAGACTTTTTACAAGATTTTGTTTTTAAAATGTACATTTTAATGCTTACGAGCATGACACAGCTGAAATCAAGTCATTTCATTCATAAAACCTGCTGCTGATATGCAAAGTACAATTCATTCAGGAATTCAGGATGGTAATCATTGTCAGTTGCCTAGTAACTGTAGCTACTATAATGGCAGTCTTGTGTTTTTGACCTCAGAAACACATGAATGCACCGGTCTGGCAAACAGCGATGGGAGTGTACAGTCAATAGGAAGATGGATCGTTGTGTTTGGCCTGTTTATGAGGGACATGACTTTTAAGATGACTTAAGGTTCTCTCTCACCATAAATTCAAGTAAGAAATAAAACCTGCAATAGTCGCACTAAAGAAACACCATCTGAATAAACATGTCTTGAAGTAAATGGGCCTGAAATCCATTAATTCTCAGGATGATTAATGGTCACCCTGCTGCTAAGCAACATAGAGGAGAGAAGAAAGCCGATTTATACATGAAGTAAGATTATTTAGCTAATGTTAGGAGCTACACACACAATTTGACAGGATTTACATACATCTGCACACTAACACAGCAGCATGATGGTTAGCACTGCAGAGGGAAGTTGCTGGTTCGAGCCTCGGCTTGGACAGTGTCCTTTCTGTGCGGAGCTTGCATGAAGGCGACTTCATGCTCTCCCCATGTTAGCATTGGTTCAATCCAGCTACTCGGTATTTCTATTACAATCCAAAGTCACGATTTGTGGATTGGTCATTCGAACCTGTTCATAGGAGTGATTGTGTGCGCGATTTGTTGTTTGTTAGCCTTGTGATGGACTGGCGACCTGTCCAGGGTGTTCCCACCTCTCGCCCAATGATTGCTGGGCTCCAGCTACCTGCTACCATTCATTGGAATAAGCTGTATGGAAAATGGATGTATGCACACCTCCACACGTTGTGGATTTCTTTCCTGTGTAATTAGTTTGAAACAGTTGTCAGACAAACTCATCTCATCATATGACATTAATCAAAGTCTGTTAAAATAACCCTAACTTTGCTTGAAAACAATGACAGACCCATTAGCTGTCAACTGATCACATAATCTTCTATTTGTGTTCTCAGGGATTTATCATTGTGATTGATAGCGTTGCAGTTATAATCTCAATGTAAATAAACCAAATTTATCATTTTCTTTTGTTTAAAATAACAATAAACAAGAAAAAATTTTCAGAGCTTGAAATAAAAAAGAAATGTTCAAATACTCAACGTTCCTTGAATGATGCTTTACTCCTTTTCTAAAATGTGTGAATGTGATATTAAAAATTCAGGTATAGCAACGGATTGAAATACTGATTGTGTGTTTAATGAGTGTGTGTGTATCACTTTTCTGTTTCAGATTTTCAGTGAAGACTTTGCTGGACCGCTCCTGTTTTGAAACAATAGATGACTCATCTGCAGAGTTCATTAATTTTGTTTCCATCTTGGAGCACATCCTCAGTCATCGACTAAAAGGTATGAACCCCCCCCCCCCACACACACACACACACATACATACATCCCGCTAATCGTACACACATGACCATAGCAACGACGGTGTTTGATTTTTTTCGCAGTGTTAAATGTCATTTGGCAGCATTACAGGAAACTGTGATGAACATTAGAAGTCTGATTACACGTGATAATGATCGCAGGCCGGAAATGAACAGAGGATGTTGTGGTCACATGTACTGTTTTATCTATAGTCTTATCAGGATACCCCAACTTTGGAAATATTGAATTTATCATTAAGATTCAGGTGGAAGGAGAAACACGCTTTTATTAAAGGATTGCAGAGAATCGTGAAGATCTCTGTATGGAGTTTACAGTCTTGATTATCTTTTATATTCCCTGCCAATAATAACTACAAACATTTAAAGTCCAACAAATGTATAATTTATCTAACCTATTAAGTCACAACAGAATTTCCATCATGTAAGGTTAAAAAACAGTGAACTAAAACAGTGGCAGACAGTGCAGTGAACTAAAGGGCAGACTAGACAACCAAAATAACATCAAACTTAAAAGATTCAAAGCAACAGAATGATTGTTTTACTGTAAACATGACCTTTAACCGGAAATTAGAGATTGTGGATGTAACTAAGTCATCGGAACTTCATTAATCTTCTAATTTAAATGAAACATTTATATTCCCAGGGCTGCACGGTGGTGAGGTGGTTAGCTAGCAGGTTGCCGGTTCCACCCCCGGCTCAGGTAGTGGCGTATCTACGTGGACTTTGCATGTTCTCCCCGTGTTAGCGTGGGTTGTCACCGGGTTCTCTGGCTTCCTCCCACAGTCCAAAGATGTGCAGCTTGGGGATTAGGCTGATTGGAGACTCTAAATTGCCCATAGGAGTGTGTGTGTGTGTGTGTGTGTGTGTGTGTGTATGGTTGTTTGTCTATGTGTGTGGCCCTGTGATAGACTGGCGACCTGTCCAGGGTGAAGAACCATTGTCAGCTGGGATTGGCTCAAGAACAAATATCTAATGTGTATTCTTGCTCTTTTGACTTCCCTTTTTTCACCTTTTGCTCCCAGGTCAGACAACTTGGTTTGGTTACGAGAGCCCTCGGAGTTTCTGGGATTACATAAAAGCTGCCTGCAGTAAAGTACCTCATAATTGCATTCGAAGCATTGAGAGCATGGAAAATGTCCGATCATCAAGAGCAAAGGTGTGGCAAGAATCTTCTCCGCTGCTTCTTACATAATTTTCTTATACAGATGAGAGAACAAGACAGAGGCAGAAGCCAGAAGAAAGAAATTTGATTTGTAAAACAGAACAAAATCAGCATATAACTCCAAAAAATGCTGAATGCAGTACAAGATGAGATATAAGATGAGCGAGATGCACCTTATTCTTTACTTTGATGAAATTGCTTCCCTCTGTGCAGGGCAGGGCATGGATCAGAGTCGTCCTGATGGAGAAACGTCTATCAGAGTACATCTCCTTCGCATTGAGGGACTTCAAAACCACCAGGTCTGTGTGTGTGGTACGCGTAAAAATGCTCCTTTGCTGTTAGCTCCCCCATCCAGTTACTGCAACTGCAACTGAGCTCTCCTTTCTGAAATTCAGTCTGTGTTTGTCTATTGAAGGAGGTTTTATGAAGAAGGAGCGATCATTCTGGGAGAAGAGGCTGGACCGTTAGCAGACACTCTTATTGGACTGAACACAATTGACTTCAGGTATTTGATGAGTGTGTGAGGTTGTATATATATATATATTCATTATTGGGGTTTATGTGAAGCACTTTAAGCTGCTTTTGTATAAAAAGGGTGTAAAGTTAATAAAATAAAGTTAGATAAGTTAGATAAAGTCTAAATAAAGTTAGATTGATAATAAATTACAGCATCTCCAACACTATTTAATCTGGACAAACATTTGTTTAGTCAATAACAATCAGTCAGTCAGTTCACAGCTTTTGTTATTCTTTCTGCTAAAGCAGTGAACTTGTTTGATTTAGTCTTGTTTTATTGTCACATAACCATATTTTATATGTGTGTAAGGTTTATTGCATTGGCTGATGCAACAAAGGAAAACAACAACAAAAAAAAAGGAAAAAAAAAACGGTCACAATGATAAACAGAAAAAGTTGTTATTTCTGAGGGCAGGAATATTCTCCTTTACAGGGAATTGTGGCTGTTGAGCTGAAGACACCTCTGACTAAAGAAATGTTTATTTATTATCTTGTGGGGTGCAATATTCTTCTTTGCATAATCAGCTACAGATCAGTCCCCAGTAGAGTCACCCTCCTTTACCAGTTTGTTCAGTTTCTTGCTGCTTCAACAGACTGCTGAATAGTAGATTGCAGTTTTCACCACAGACTTAACATAAGATAGGCAACATCCTGCTGCAAACAGGAAGAGACATAAGCTTCCCAAAGAAGTAGAGTATGCTCTGTCCCTTTTTGCAGACACTCTGCATCCTTCATTCTGCTTTCCAGGTAAACATATGTAGTCCTCCACCACTTCCTCTTCTCCCAGAATGGAAAGGATTTTCATCTTATTCCTGTTCATTCATCATCTTCACGTTCAAGATCAGATTTATATTAGTTGTTGCAATCTTGGAGTTTCTTTTTGGTTTAATATTAATACAAAAGTAATGTTAAGATTGTGATTTTGTGGTAAATCCTGTTGCATGAAAACAAAGCCGCTCTGCCTTCAGCTGATTTTTAGGAACTTGAATGGACACATGGACCTGTGAAAGACACCCAACATCTCCTTGAATGCTGTTAAATAATTAAATCATGATTAAAGTTGCATGAGGCACATAGGTGAAGAGAATACATAACCCTTTTACTGTCTTTTCTCTTAGCTTTTGTCTGAAAGGGGAGGGTCTGGATGACAGCTGCCCTGCTGTGATCGATTACACACCTTACCTGAAGTTCACACAGAAGTATGTGACATCAAATGCTTCACATGAATGTTTTCATTTGGGCACTTTTTATCTTTCAAGTATTACAAAACTAGTATAAGTCAGAGTGATTGTTGCATTCAAGGACAAAATCCAACATATTTTGGACCTCAAGGCCACCATAGGGTCAGAAATGTGTCTGTTTGCACTTTAATATGATGTTTTTTTTTCTGTGCAGCTCCGGCAGCATCAGCAGTGATGAGGAGGAGATGAGGACTCTAGGTAGCAGTGGCAGCGAGAACAGCACCCCCGATAAAACAGCCACAGCTGCATCCATCTTCACAGAGCAGAGCAACTTGGTCAGCAAGTGCAAACGCTTTGAGCAGAAGTATCACATGGCTCTGGAGCAGAAGGTTTGTGCTTAACATACTGCATTATTTGGGGATTAAAAAGTGCATATGCAAGTGTGACATTTCTTTTAAGTCTTCAAACAGTTAGGGGGTTGGTTTGTGAAATACCAGGAAAAAACACACACATCTTTCTGTGGCTTTTTGTTTGCTTTGAAATAATTTGCCTCACCTCTGTGACGTTAAGTGTTGTGTGCATGTGTGCGTTTGCTTTGCATCAGGGTTACCTGGAAGAGCTGGTCCGTCTAAGAGAAGCCCAGCTGTCGGAGGCCGTGTCTCACAACAAAGCTCTTCAACAAAGCCTAGCAGACACACACCTCTCCCATACGCTGGAGAAGGAACAGCTTGAGTACATCATACTGGAACTGCAGGACCAACTGTGAGGCCCCTGTGCTCTGTGTGTGTGTGTCTGTGTGTTTGTGAGGCTGCTAACGATTTGACGAGGAGTTTTGCAGCAGATCCAACTGCAAATTTGACATTTAAGACCCAGCAAGAAGCCTGGAGGTTGCGATGTGTTTGTTTCTTGCGTGTGCTTCAATCAATCACCCCTTAGTGCTTCTTTTAACCAACAAGGCAAGCTGAGTCAGTGTTTTGTTTTTCCGACAGTGATCCAATCAATGTGAAACATTTTGTCAAAGAAAGCTCACAATGTGCTAAAAGGATTTGCACCATGATCTCTGTTAATCACGCTGCAGTGTTTGTGCACTCTAATGACTTAGTGGATGGTTTGAATACGAAATATAGTTTGAAACAGACTTAAGGATGAGAGGCTGACTATGTCAACATTTCAGGACTGTGCTGAAGAACAACGATTTAAGGTCCAGGCAAGAGTTAACAGCCCATCTGACCAATCAGTGGCCATCTCCTGATGCCTTGGATGCCAACGCCGTTGCCTTGGATACACTGCTGTACAGGAAGAGCACAGGACAGTGGGATGGGTATGTGTGTGTGTTTTTTGTAAAGCTCATATCCGTATGCATAGATATCCAAGTGATATATTGCATGAATCAATACTGATGCACAATAAAGAAAAATCTTGGAGGTACATCTGCTGATTAAATAATCTGAGTGATTTAATTAGCATATTACTGTAGTACTATAGTAGTTTACTATAGTTTACTATAGCAAAATAGTACAAGTCACATGTCTGACAAGATAAGCAGAAGAATAAAGATAACATCTATGCAGGCGAGGAACACAATGTGAGTGTGCATAACGTGCTTGGAGTGCAATCATTTAGCAAAGTCACACTGCTAACGCAAGAAATAGTCTGGGGAAAAAGAACTTTGGGAGGAATGCAGTGATACTAAATTAATGAATTAAAATACAAAAAGCGCAGAAGAAAAAAAATTAAAGCAAAAAAAAGCCCTTCACATATAATCCATTAAATGTTGTGGCTAATAAAATGTTTCTCGTGTGGACTCTACATGGGTGCGATCCTTACTGATTCTCTTTCCTCTTGGTGCAGGAAGAGTTTCCAGAGTCTAGAGCAGCTCTCTGCAGACATGTCCCTCTCCCAGACTTCTCTCGGACCATTACACACCCTGGCTCTGGAGGCCAAGCCAACCAGTACACAGTGGCTTCATCATGGCACGTTACTTCCTGCATGGACATCAGGACTACCTCCACCCCTGACTCAGAAATTAATCTGATGTATGATTTCTTTCAGGTAAGGAGGAAACTCCATCATTGAGGGGTCTCTGTGGCTCCCTGACCTCAGTGGGAAGCTACAAATCTCTGGCCAGCCTGAAGTCGAGCGAGTGTTTGGCCAGCCCTGCAACAGAGATCAGCAGTTCAGGTGTCACTCCTTCTTAAGAGGATGAGAAGCTATAATTAGCTTGCCACCAGGAAAATCCAGGAACTTTCTCAATGTAGGTTATGCACATTTTCTGTAATGTTTGGAGCTGAGAAACTGGTGCAGCATATTATTTTACCAGCTCCATCAGTGTTATTTTTTTTTGTATACCACACAAGTGGAACAGAAGATCCATGGATGTAACTTTACCAATATGTGTGCAAATTGTTTGTTTTTAACAGTGTGGCATATTTTTTCCCTAAATTGCAAATTGAGTCCAATAATATACATTTGCTGAATGAGTTCTTAAATAAATAAGATGTTAGAAAGGATTTTTGAAAGGTTACATAAAATTACTGACCATAGATCAGATCCCTTATTATAAATTTAAGCATCACTGTTAAATGTGTCTGGAATTACAACATAATCTTGACTTCTTTTGTTCTGCCAAAGCTGCTATTGATTGCTTTTTTAACATGGTTTCTTTCACTTTGATGCATCTGTCTTTTACAGTTTTTCACTAGCATTGTTTTGATGGTACTGTGCATTGTGCATTAGCACATGGTTTTGTTCTCAGGTTAAAAAAATCAGCCTGCAGCTCTGGGTTCCCTTTAATTATTAAAATGCAGTACATTTTGTAACAGCTTCACCCCAGTAATGAAGCATTTCTTACCATAACCATGTGCAACAATTACTGTGATCTATTGCAAACTTAAACATAGTAAACATCCTAAAAAGTCTCTTATGACTAGCTAACAAAAAACTGTATCCCGGCGTGTTGACAGTTTAATTCAACTGGTAAATGTTTCGATTGATCAACCACCAGAACCAGTGATGACCTGGACCACGTGTCAAAGTCAGGTCCTCGAGGGCCGGTATCCAGCAGGTTTTGTTGTTTCCTCCATTAACACACCTGATGCAAATCAAATGGATCCAACAGGTTCTTGTCAAACTTTTAATTAATTTCATTCAGCTGTGTTGGAGTATGGAGACAAAATAAACCTGCAGGGACACCGGCCCTCGAAGACTGGACTCTGACACCCCTGACCTGGACGATCTGTTTGGGTCTTTCTGTGCATGCTGGGAGACCTGACCACAGTATTAGACAAAGAAAGACATGATCTGTCTGGATTTTCCTGCTGTGAAGTGCAAAGTGACGTAACAGACACAGATGTAACATGATCAGAGAAGGACGAGTGATCATTTATCATGTCACCATGATGGATCATTCTCATAAAACCTCAAAACAGCATCCGCTATCACTGCTTGCTGTTTCCTTCTTGCTGAGAATCTGTGTTGGGAAAAAAATCCTTCATTGTGGGCTGAGTGATGCACTTTGACACCTATTTGCTACTATAAACAGGCTCTTAGTCATCCTCTATACAGGACTCCTTCTATGTGCCTTTTATGGCAATAACTTGGATATTCTCTATAGAAATACCTGCTGCCAATTTCATTTAGCAAAGCAAATTGATAATAAAATGTTTCAGTTATCAAATTTCTTTTGCGTCTGTTATTGTTACAACTTGGGATCTTGTAATTATCCACATTTAAAAACATGCAGCAGATATAAAAAAATGAACAAACAATTGTTTAAGAATGCTAATCTTAAGTGATTTCTATTTCTGCTGACTAGTAATGCACCTCAGTGGTGAACTTTGAACCTTTTCCTTCATATTTCTCAAGCAATCATTTGCACAAACAAAAAGATTTTGTTTTATTTTTATTGTTTTGCCTTTTTATTATTTTATTTTAAATAAACTCCTCTTGACATTACACAGAGGATTTGAGCATTTAGGCTTCTTGTCAACAGTGCAGTGTGCAAATAAAGCTTGGGATGAATTCACATGAAGTCAACATGCATCAGGTCCACTTCATCAAACTCAATCCGGCTAATGAAGCTCATGCCTTGCTCAGTTTGCAGCTTTCAATACCAATGCATCGTTCGGTATCTCAGTCTTTGAGCTCAGCTGCTTAAATGGGGAAATCCTCTGTTTCAGAGGGATAATCGTCACTCTTTAGACACTCGAGGCATAAAGTAATTTTCCATTTCCATTTTAAGGAATTCAGGCACAGTGCACGAGAGACAGCCACATCAGTAATTCACATATAACCAAGACTGCAGCTGCCATCTGCTGGCTGTCAAATATGTTGAAACGTATCTGAATATTGTTCAGAATAAAAACTAGATTCTTATCAGCTGTGCGTACAGAAGTTATAGCAATGATCATAAAACAATTTACAATTAAAATATTAAATACTAACAGAAATTAATATAAATTAGGATAATCTTTCAGTGCTTTTGATTTTTTAATTTGGCAAAATAACTTTTTTTTTCCTCCTCGTGTGGCTTGTTAGTAGTTCTGATTAGGTTTAATTTTGGAGAGACATCCATCATGTGTTGCTGCTCTGCAGGGGTCCAAGTACTTTCTCCCGGTTGTGTTTTCGGAAAAAAGCCTTTCCGAACTCGTACGTGCTGATCATGATGGCACAGGCGGGAGCCACTTTGATCAGTCTGGGGAGGAACCCTGGCAGAGACATGAACCAAAGAAAGAAGCTTATACAGAACATAGAACTTTACACGGAGAAAAATGTGGTCCATAAAATGTCAGATAAAAACTACCTGCAAAAAGTCCACGAATGCCGTCCTCGGTCAAAATCCTGCACATCACACAGAAGGTGGAAGACGATGTCTGACAAGACACTGACAAGACACACACCACTTACATTTCACCAACCAGACCAGATCAAGATCATTTTAATGCACATTTTCTTTGCGTCTTTCTGTCTGAACTGTTCTATGCAGAAAAATCCTGGGCCAGTTTGCATTAAACTTGATGGAAATGTGCATCATTGGCAACTTATTAGACATTCATACTGGACTTAGTGTATGCTCTTTAGTGTTACAAATGTTTCCATTTGAACTGAACTTAAGCCATAAGAACACAACATATATGATACAGTTTCTGAAACATTTATCATTAATTAAAAGCTCTAAATCCTGTTGAAAAACAGTCTTATTCTTGTTTTAATGGACATCATGAAGCAAAAGACTACATTAATTTCACATGATCACATGATAATAAATGTGATCTGTAAATAAATAAATCATAAATATCACCAAATTTATTTATTTATTTATTTTTTACATTTTGGAACAAATCAAGATCTCACATGAAAAGAAAATGTACTTTTCTTACTTTATGGGTTGGGTCCTAAATGCCATTTTATTCCTGTGACATACAGTATAATGCTCAATTTTTTATTGACTTGAAGATTTAAGGAGCAAAGCGCAGACAGTATCTCTCTTTTTCAGTTATAAAGCTATATGAGGTTACATTGTATTTACAAGGAGTTAAATTATTTAAATCAGTCTGTGATTCTTCAGTGCAAATATCTCCATGCTGGGGAATTAAAATATTCACTACAAAGTGCCCAACACTGGAGAACCAGTTCAGCGGGTGCGTACGGATACAAAAAAAGGAGATAATGTATTTAAGGAGTGGTGGTTTATGGAGGGGTGAGGACATTACTCAACTTTAGTTTACATCACAATGCTTCCTCCATCTTATTCCAGTTGTCACATGATAATCATAAAGCCTCTTAATGTGGGAATAATAAACCAGTTGAGTACCAGCACCTCCCTGTAGTTAATCTCAGTCAAAAAGGCCTATTTGATTTGATTTGGCCTATTTACAAGTGAAAAGAGTCAATGGCTGTTTGATTTAAATTTTCTAAAACAATATGTTGATTAGCTTATCTTTGATTGTTTTCTACAAGGAATATTTTAGGATAAAGGCAATTTTTTTTCTCTAGAAATTCATATTTAAGCATATTTTTAATTCCCAAATGAACTGCTGCAGCAAAATTAACTCTGGTTAGAAATCAATAAAGTGAAACATGCGTACAAACATGTAATAATTTTAAATGATCAGTGAATTACATCATAATTACCATTTCTTGCTTGCAGCTCGCCGAGCTCCACCTGCCTTCTTGTTTTTACTACGTCAAAGGGTAACGTAACGATAGATGCAATCTGGAAGATACAAGACATAAAACAGATTATTGCTGTACACTTCTGAATTATAATTCTTTACATGCAATTATTTTAGAATATTAATCAAAATGCCCATATTGATTAATGTGCTTCTAGTAACTTACAGATCCAGACACCGCTCCAGACGTGAATGTAATGGTAAATGTGGGCTCTGTGATGTTATACCATTCACACAGCCAGCTCTTGCCATTCTCATAGTTGTACCAGTACATGGCGGAGAAGGGGACATCTCGGAGCAACGTCGGCCCCAAACCCCTCCACAGGGACAGCCAGCCTTCAGTTTCTACAGCGGAACGGATGCAGTCAGTCAGCTGCCGGTACGACTGTTTCTGAGACTGAAGCTTTGTTCGGATCAGCTCCAGGGGGCTGATCACTGTGGCTGAACCCACTGAAACACAGAGGAGGTGAAACAGAGATGGAAGGTTATTAAACACATCCCATCCTCTGTGCTGGACTGAACGTCTGGGGGGAAATTCATAATGCTGCAAAGAAAGAAAAAGGGGGAAAAAAAAGCACTGGGGAAACACTTTTTTAGATTTTAATAAGTATGACAAAGAATATCTTCATTAAATTACGATCAGACTTTTTATAATATAAATACCTACTTTCAGAGAGTTATTAAAAGGGGGATCAGAGATAGTGACAGTGTGTCTCAAATCTGCTAAATGAAATCTGGTGTTGGATAAAATTTCATAAAGCCAAGGGCATAGGACAAAAGGCATGGGTGCGTGATATTGGAAATAAATCAGAAAATTAAATCCAGATAATTAATAAAGCAATGCTGCATGTTAACTGATGAAATGAACTCCTTTTAACAGTGATTACCCAAAATATACCTTTTCCCTCAGAGCATTTTCAGTATGTAGATTTACCCCAATCTGTAAACCACTGTGTGCAAATAATAAATAAACTTTATTTATATAGATCTTATTGCAGACACAAGGTCACAAAGTGCTTCACGACAACTAAACAATAAAAACCATATTAAATTAAAAAACAGTAACACAACTGAGTCTGCTTGGGACTAAAATGCTCGCCTAAAGATGAACAACTTATCTTCGAGCTTCACAGTACATATGCAGAGTCTCGGCTTAGGTAGTGTTCAGCTCACCTCTAGCAATCGCTCCTGCAAAGAGGGGAGCTTCCCGAGCACGATCTCCCATTCTCACCCTTAATGCTGCACACAGTTGGTCATAACATGTGAAATAGATCACTGTAGCTGGGACTGCCATCACACTGTGAAGACAACACAAAGAGAGGCAAAGTAGGCTAAAGTAAACCAAAACATAACCCATAAATTAATAAATACTCTTTAGAGACTGTATTAGTCACAAAATAAAAATAACAGAGCAGTGTTATTTGCTTGTTTATAAATGAAGAGTGAATAAAATGTTGAAAAGTGATTTAATAAAAAGAAAAAGCGACATGGAAGACGACACACTCACAGTGTTGGGGGCAAGCCGCTCCATAATGCTTTGATTCCCTCACGGCGCATTATCTTTATGAAAGCATCCTGTAGAGGTGTAAAATGTGGAGTCACTGTGGGATAACTCTTCACCAGTCAGAGGGTTAATGTTATAACATGCCTTAGTTGTTTTAGTTTATACATATTGAAATATGTTGCATGAGTCTCAAACATAAAGTTAGCTATGTCATGGAATTTATTTGTTTATCTACAAAATATTTATAAATTATTATTGCACGGATGATAAATGTGTGAAATCTTACCACAGTGCCATTGAACTGACCAGGGACTTTGTACCATGCCTTTGAATTGCCATTTTCACAGACACATATGTGGTCCATAAGTCCGTTGCAGAAGACAAAACCTTTGCCTTAGAGGTATATGGGAAAAACAAAAACACTTACGCTATAGGGCCACACTAAACTGTGTGAAGATGATGTATATTTTTATTCATTATACCTTTACGAAAAGGATTTTTCTGTGCTTGCAGTCTGATCTTTACAACATCCAAAGGAGTGACTGAAAATAAAAACATCAGCATCAGTGTAAATATGGCATTTCCGCCATACCTGGAACAATCTAAAACAAAGCATCTACAGCCTCAAAACTGTCGGGAGTAGCTAATACATAGTGGCCAGGACGTTAATATGGCATTAGTCATGACAGATGCTGAGTTTAGGGTATCTCACCGAAGACAGAAGTGATGATGGCTCCGGAGCAAGACGCCACCATCTGCTGGATGGGACTAATGCCATCATTGACAGGAGGAGAAGGGCTTTGACCACTCATTCTGTCTTTACAAAACATATTTCAGGGCATGACACCACAATACATAATTTAATATACTACTATAATCTATACAACTTGCTTTTGAAAGACTGTTCGTGATCTGGTTGCTGTGTTATTGGTATACCATGCTAAATGTAACATTGCTCTGTGGCTAACCTTGGTTAGCTTAGCTAACTTCTTACCTGTTAAAACACCCCAACATCGACGACGTCTTTCTTGAACACACTCATCCCTCTCAAGGAATTGTGGTTTCTTTCAGAGCGGTAGTAAAAGGTGCCCAGAAGGCTCTAATAGGGAAGCATTAGCCAAACACGTGTCCATGTGCAAGAGGTCGTGATCCAAACTAGCATTTTTGTTAGTGTTTACACCAAACGTTACAGGATGACATAACGAAATAGCTTCGCTTCAGCACATTCTTGTTTTTTATTATCATCTCTTTTAGTCTTGATAAAAATTAAAACATGCATACAACATTTAAATCATTTGAAAGAAATTGTAAATCTATTACCCGAGTCATAATGTATATATATATGTATATGAATTATTATAATTATTTTTTTAAGTTTAAACGAATCGGTACACTCACAGTGTATATTTACTTAAAATCGCGTTGCCAAATTCAAAGTGCTTTCCACTTGATAGTAACATGTTTACTTGGAAGATACGGGGGAGAGAAGAAAGTTAAACAATGTACAAAGTACTACACTGAATACAAATACTGTCTTTATTTAACTAAAACTCCAACAGCTTGTGTAACTTGATACGTTGATGCTTTTGAATGCAAAACAGAACATTTGAGCACGAGACCGGAAATTGTGAAACATGGCAACCCCTCATTTTGTTCTCCAGCCGATTTGAAGCGGGAACGGAAACGTTAAAAGAAACAACATTAAAAGTTTACAACGGCTGCCTGAAAGGTTATTGAACTTTCAGAGTTAGTTAAAGTGTTTAGCTCCGCTTCAAAACTCTGTGAGCATAGAAGCTAACCGGTGGCGTTGCTGAATCCCCTCCTGGAAAAGATGAGTAAATGTAAGTAAGGTTTTAAAAGATAAAACCAGTTTAATCTTCCTTAGTAGTTTGCGAATGTGGCCATTAAATGTCTTTGTTGCACTTTGTCTTGTTTGTAAATAACTTTGTTTACACACAAGGAGCGGATGACAAGAGAAGAGGAAACACTCGTTTAAAGAGAGTAGAATGAAACCAAAACGCCACCAGAAGCATTCAGGACCAAACTGGCAAGGTACCGATGTTGTTAGCCGTCATTTGAAAGGAACTAGTGTTTAAACACGTGCTTTAAAGAAATTATTAATAATAATAAAAATCAGCAGTTTCCATTTCAGGTGCACAGGGGTCACAATCCTGCAGGTTTTTCATGTATCCCTGCTCCAACACGTCTGACATGAAGCAGTCATTGTGCAGAACTGCATAGTCTGTTGGGTCCATTTCATGTAAGCCAGGTGTGTTGGAGCAGGGCAGAGGTGGCCATTCCTGCTCCAGAAAGTAAAAGTCCTGCCATGTTTTTGGACTTACCTGTATATGTCGAACAGGTGTTTTCTCAAACTGGCTCGTTTATCAGTCAAATGAACTGGTAACTGGTTGGAAAAGCTGCCAGACAGGAGTTTTACTTTCTGGACCAGGAAATTCCACCTCTGGTGCAGGGATGCGTAGAAAACTTGCAGGAAACCTCAAAAAATGGCCTTCAAGGACTGACCTTAGACACAGCTGCTCCAAATATACCTAAATTATTGCCAATGTAAAGCATTTTATTTTCAAAACCTGATGTGTTTATATGTGAATATGCATAAATACATTCATTATAAAACATTTCTGCATAATACATTCATTTTACCAGCTCAGCCTGTAATGCATGCTCTGCCGGGTGTTTGATGTAACTTCAGAAATACTTCAACAATTGTATATGTAATAAACTTGTCTGTCGCATATTTTTAACCTCCTTAAACTTTTTTTTCAGGAAAAAGTGTAAATACAGAAGAAAAAACAACTGTGAGCCAGGCAAAGCAAAGGTCACTTCTGTCTTCTGCTGTCGTTAGACCTTTTGCTGGGAAAGTGTTTTATTTGGACTTGCCTTCAAGTAAAACATTTGAGACACTGGAGAGAGACATCAAAGCGCTGGGAGGGGTAAGGCAAATCACACACACCATTTAAAAAATGAAAGTTGGATATTTAGTCACTATAATTATATCCCTGAACGCAGCGTGTCGGGGATATTATGGTGCCATTACGACCGCTAGCGGCGGCAGATATCATTCGCGATTACTCGAACAATTTTGACAATTGGAATTGGATACTTGGTGTACCTATTTAGGTCCCCGAGGGGACGATCTGTATTGAATTTCACAATTATCAGATTTATGGATAAACACAAATGGATTAACATTCGCAAAAACATCATCTCCTTGGTGGAGAAAATAATTCAGTCCTTGAAAATTCAACTCTATGGTGTGATGTGTGACTATTGTAGAATGTTATTATAATACTATAACTTTAGCATGAACATTATAGTTTTTTTGTTCCACTAAACTAGTTAAACAGAAAATCACATAAATTCCAGTAATACCAGTAACTTTCCATTGGGTTGTGTAAAGTTCAGAATATGGCTATTTGTTGTGTAAACAGTGTTTGTAAAGATGATTAAAAATAATCTGTCAGCCTTTAATTTAGAAACTATGTAAAACTACAAACCTGAAGACATAAAAAATGCAATTTATTGTTACTAGTTTCTGAACTGTTTAAATACTTTTGTGCTTTTGTACCTGTCCTCAAATGTTTCTTCTGCTTTCTCCTCTACTGTCATTTAGACTGTTGAGAAGTTCTTCAGTAAGGAAATTAAATATCTGGTATCGAACAAGCGGGAGGCGAGGTATGTGCATCACTTCAGACAGGATTCTCCTGTCCCCAGCCCAGATTCTGGACAAAGTTCACCGCATCCTCGCTCTACCTCGCACTGCGCTGGCAAAGATGTGGACAGCAGGAAGCATAAGTCCCAGCCGGGCCAGGCAGATGTAGTGAGTTCAGATTTGCATTTTAACCGCAGTGGTGTAAAAGTTTTTTGTCATTTCTTTTACATGCGTTGATGCAATATATTTTTATTCTTGCTGTTGGAACAGTTTGTCACAAGCCGAGGAAAGTCATTAGTGGAAAGAGTTGTGAAAGACCAGGTTTGTTACATCACCACAAATGGTACTTTGGAGATTTAATAACAGTGATATCTATTTTAATTTTTTTTTTTTTTTTTAAAGGGGAGGATACAAATGGACCGAATCCTGTCAAATGCTTTGGAATGGGGGGTTAAAATCCTCTATATAGATGGTAGGTTGCATAGTAATTCCTTTCCTCTTTGGTCTTTGAGGTGTTTTCTCCATTGTCTTAGTATGATGTTTGGATTTATTTCTCATTAACTACAGATGTAATGGCATATGTTCAGAAGAAAAAGATTTCCAGCAGCCACATTTCAGCGACTGCTGCTGCCAAAACACAAGTAAGTGTATCACTTAAACAAATGTGTTTCATAACCATGTTTTTGGGAATGACATCTTGTAGTCATTTATGTCTGATTGTTAAACTTTGATTTTCAAATAAAAACGGGTAAATATGATTTTATTACTTTAACAGGTAAAAACAGAGTCTGCAGCTAAACAAAGTTTTCAGAGGGAGAAAGGTAAAAATGTTTTCCTTGACTATTTATTTATTTATTAATAAGGAATGTTTGTGCTTATCTCATTAATTAAACTTGTATAAGCTGGAAATGTACCGTCTTCTTCCGATTATGTGGGGGCAGCAGTCTAAGGAGGGAGACTTCCCTCTCCCCAGCCACATCTGCCAGCTCATCAGGAGGGATCCTGAGGTGTTCCCAGGCCAGGCGGGAGAGATAATCTCTCCGGCGTGTCCTGGGTCTCCCCCGGGGCCTCCTCCCAATGGAACGTGCCCAGAACACCTCACAGGGAGGCGTCCAGGAGGCATCCTAACCAGATGCCCAAGCCACCTCATCTGGCTCCTCTCGATGTGGAGGAGCAGC
>JBAMHX010000007.1:13704658-13718309 GCA_037177515.1 Pseudomugil tenellus | reverse complement strand
CTATCTCTAAGGGAGAGCCCAGCCACCCTGCGGAGGAAACTCATTTCAGCCGCCTGTATTCGCGATCTCGTTCTTTCAGTCACTACCCAGGGTTAATGACCATAGGTGAGGGTACGAGCAAAGATCGACCGGTAAATCGAGAGCTTCGCTTTCTGGCTCAGCTCCTTCTTCACCGGCGCAGCGTCTGCATACGTATCTCATACTCATGGAGCACCCCCCACAGGAGTCCCCGAGGGACACGGACAGTCAGGACCCGTCCCCCAACCCGGAGGCGGAGGGAGGCTACCCTCTCGTCCACCGGGGCGGACCCCAATGTACAGGCCCCAAGCTGGGGGGCAAGCAGTATGCCCACACCCGCTCAGCGCCTCTCACCAAAAGCAACGCTAGAGTGGAACAAGGTCCAACCCTTCTCAAGGATATTGGTTCCAGAACCCAAGCTGTAGCGAGTCCAACTATATCTACTCGGAACCGCTCAGCATCGGGCACAAGCTCAGGCTGCTTCGCCGCCAGGGAGGTGACGTCCCACGTGCCTAGAACCAGGTTCGGACCGCCAGGGTCCCCCCACTCCCACCCCACGGGAGGTTGGGCCCATGTAGTTTTTTCCGAGCCCCACTTGCAAAGGCCCGGCCACCAGATGCTTGCTCTCGTGCCCCATCCCTGGGCTTGGCTCCAGAGGTGGGGCCCGGTGACCCACGTCCAGGCAAGGGAACGTTTTTCCTTCCTTCGCTCGTCATCATATGGGATCTTTCTGGGCTTAGTCTGGTCCCTCGTTTAGACACCTGTTTGCCATGGGAAACCCTACCAGGGGCACACAGCCCCAGACAACATAGCCGCTAGGATCTTCGAGACGCTCAAACCTGTCCATGTAATATGTAATATTGCCAAATATTCAGCTGCTAACATGCAACATTTGTTGCAGGAGGGCGGCTCAGTAAACCTTTTGTCAAGGTTGAGGATTCAAGCCGGTAAGAGACGTTCCATCAACCTGACATCCATCCATTTACTTTAATGTGCTGACAAGTAACCTGTCTTTTCTCTTGTCAGGCATTACCGTCCACTTTACCTCACAATGCCAAACATGCCTGAGTTAAACGTGACTACTGCTGCTCCGTGTAGTCCGTTCTATCTGGAGGACAAAGATTCTCCTGGAACTAAACAGCAGGGACACAGGTATTGTCCTTCATCACTCCATTTGTTCTTCATGTCCGGAGTATAAATCACCTCATTTTAACCCGTCACCAGCTGTCTTTGTCTGGTGACGCAGATTCTTTTAAATTGCTCAGGTCCTCAAACATCTCTTCAACTTTAAGTAACTTTAGATAGAAACTGAATTCTGCACAAGCCGATTTAATCTGATCAATATTCAGTCCAACTGGAATTTCTGCACAGTTGAATATTTATTCTCACAAACTGGGATGACGCTGTTGGGACCATTCAAAGTGAATCGAGAATTTATTTCTCTTCATTTTATTTGAACCATTTGGTAACAGAGGTGTTAAAGCTTCAGCCAGTGAAGACAGACCTCAGGGTCGAAAGAAGACCAGAGACAAGAAACGAGGCGGGTACTGCGAATGCTGCATGATGAAATATGACAAGCTCACACTGGTAAGTGTTCAGCTCATTACAGTTACATTTTAATGCAAAATATGTCTATGTTTTTGATTTTGCTGTTTTTAAGTCACTCAGCTTCCAAATATGTGTATTTATTTATTATTAAAAAAATGTATTCTCTTTAAAAAAAAGATATTTATAAAATGAATTCTGGTTGGTAAAAAAAAAAAGTCCAGCTAGTGCTGAAGTGACTTAAACCTCATATTATTTACTGACCAATATCCAGCAACTACTGGGATTACAGGAATAAATGCCAATCTCTTCACTCAGTAAAGAAAAAAACAATTTGTTACCACGTCATCCCTGTATATTTATTTATTTTTTAAACATGATCACATTTAAAATGTATTAACCAGATGGAGACATGCAAATAACTTTTCTATTAAGCCTAAGCATTATTCAGTGGTTCCTGGTGCATCTTGGCATATTGCTTTCTCACATTACTGATCTGCATTTTCAGTTCAGAGCAATAAATATTCCCACTTTCTCACAGTCTGTCAACCTTATTTAACAAGTCTCTAGCAACTGGGGGACAAGTTAGTAATGTGTGGTTATTCCAGTCAGCTTGCTGTAGTTGGAACATAATGTGTTTTACCATTTTATCACCAAAACAGTAAAAGTTAGATTTTTTTTTAAATGTTTTTTTATTGTGTTTCTTTCTTGGATAGAACCAGTCTTTATTAGTTTGTCCAGTCTCTGACTGATGCTGCTGCAACAAATGCCTGCAAAGTTTGCACTTTCCACAACAGAAATGTGCAATATTTAGGTGCAGATGTTGAATAATCTCAACTAGTACAGTTTGCTGTGTCCCTTGTCGTAGACAGCCTTTGTGTTAAATTTGTTTGTAATTGTTGTCTAGCTGAACTCTGGGCTACTTTTATTCATCCACCTCTTCTTCCATGGAATATACGTTGTTTTGTTTATTCTTGTTCCTCTTAAAGTCAACAATCGTCTCTTTTTTAGTTTTGTTGGTATTCAAGATGAGGTGATTGTTTGCGCACAAATTGTCTGACCAGCTCTCTCTACTCAGATACTTGTCCATGGCTGGTTTGCCACACAGCCCATCAGCTTTCTGCTGATGACAGGTCCCAGTGGACAGTGTGAACAGGATCAGTCCTTTGTGGCGCTCCAGTATGGCTGACTGCGATCTCAGACACACAACCTTTCAGGCTCAGTAATTGTGGTTTGTTTGATAGGCAGTCATCAATCCAGGTTGTTGTGGAGGCCGAACTACCTGGAATTTATAGATCTTCTCGCATAACAGACCCATCGACTCTGGCAAACTGTTACCATAAGCAAACTGTAAAGTCCAGAATGGTGTTTACCTATTTATCTACATGAGCCAATAACAGTCTCTCAATGACTTTAATGATGGGAGATGCTAGGGTAACATTCAATGCAAAAATAAACTATTTCACTCTGTCCCACAGGCTGTGTCATACCATGATTACTCACGATCACCATTCTTTGACATAAGATAATAAAATAGTCTGATTAAATGGGACAGTCAACGTACTTGAGCTGTCGGCTCCCTTACAGTAAAAAGATCAGTCTTGTCTTGTCTGAAGTTGCTTCACAAAGCATTTAGTTTATGCAAATTGGATTTCACACAAGACAAGTGTCTTTATAGTTTGTGTTTTCAGGTAAGTTGGGAATATTCTCAGATGTCCACTTTGAGAACACTGCGTGTTGCTGCTCATTGTCTACCTCCTGCTTTCGTCCAACATATCACAATAGTTTTGCCATAAGTTTTATCTACATCCCTTCATTCATATTCCATACCGCCTAATCCAGATCAGGGTTGCGGGTATCTGGAGTGTATACCTGATGGCTTTGGGCAATAGGCGTGGTACACCCTGGACAGGCCGCTGGTCCACAATGTTTATCCACAATTTGGTGTAAAAAGCAAAGAGGGCATCTTACGGCATTTAACTCTCTAATGTAGTTTTAGTTACATTAATTAAGGTTATCTGAAACGGCAATCTGACAGTAAGGAGATGTGCTGTTGTGGTTAATCTTGTCATGAACACAGAGCTCATTGTCGTTCTCTGCTGCCCCGTTGGATGTAAATTTTCTACAATAGTGAACCGTTTATATGACCAAAAAAAGAAAAAACATTGTATGTGTTTAGATGCTTGTGTCATAGAGAAAAGTGCACTCAGTGGCCTTCACAAGACGTATGTAATAATCAATTATTAAAGTAAGTGTTGAAGGTAAAATGAAGCCTATTGTATCTTATATCTCCGACTATAAATATGTAAATCAATCCTATTACTGAGAAAACAGGGAGACTGTGTGGGAGAGAAGGAGAAACTGAGTCGGGCTGACATGCAAACTGAGGCGGAGACTCACAGATAGAGAGAAGTTGCCAATCCATCTGGTAGAACGTCCTTTTGATCAATGACCTTAAGGTCAAATCACCAACATAAGTCATTTTTTGTTCAGCATCTGCAGAGTGAGCGTCACAAGGCTTTCTGTAAAACCGATGAATACGCTGTGGTGGACAGACTGATTTCAACCCTGCCCTGCAGTTTCATCAACATCCATACTGAAGTCAAAAGGTATTTTTTCCTTTGAGCCCTTCATCTAAACATTAAGCAAATATATAGAGTAACTTCTCCTTACCAACCCTACTATCTGTTCTTACAGCTGCTTTTTCCACTCAGTTAATTTTAGGATTTA
The DNA here is from genome assembly GCA_037177515.1 of Pseudomugil tenellus. NCBI lineage: Eukaryota > Metazoa > Chordata > Actinopteri > Atheriniformes > Pseudomugilidae > Pseudomugil > Pseudomugil tenellus. The sequence continues at coordinate 13,714,016 of JBAMHX010000007.1, read as the reverse complement.
TTTTTTTTCTTTCCCACTAGATCAAAAGCCAGTGCTTCCTTGTTTGCTGTTGCTGCTGGACCATGTGAAAAAACCGACCTGAGCTACACGGGACGTCTTGGTTGCTCACAGACTGTTGGAGGAGACGAGCAAAGGACTGTTAATGGATCATATTCAGGACAGAAAATACAAATCAGATCAACTTCTGACAGTGATCCACTGATTCAAGTAAAGAGAGACTGGACGAACTGTTTTACTTACTCGGTTAGATTTAGGCCCAAACCTCACGTTTATGAACAAACACGCAAACAGAACTCTTTGACCTCTTGCACACGGGAAGCCCAACATGGTCAGATTCCCCGGTTGAAGTCAGAAACGGCACCTTCTGGAGGCGACTGTCTGTCCACGTTGTCCTCCAAAAGCACCCAGGTCAAACTGGGAAACCAGAGGCCTTGTGAAGACACAAACTGCTCAAACTCTGACAACACAAACATTCAAAGTGTAGAATCCGCAAAAAACTGTAATAGTGCGACACTTGAGGTTAACAGTAAGCATAAGTTAGTGTCTGATGTCATCCAGGAGAGAAATACATTTCCCAAAAAGCTGCCTGAAAAGGAAGAAGCAAGTCTTCCTCCACAAAGCTGCTCTCCAGTCAGGAAAATTTCGAGGAAAATCAGATTTTATAAGCACAAAAGACGGAAAGTGGACACAAACATGGAACATGTACAGCCACGTATCCCTGACAGCGACATGCTGAAGCTGTGGGAACTTTTCCAGTCCAGTGATGACATGGATGTTGAGTTTCATGGATTTGCAAACTGAGAAAGCGCACATGAACTAAACAGATAAACAAGACTTTCTGAGCCATTTTCTAAAGTTATTTGTATTTGTGTGTGTGTATGTGTTAAGTCATATTTATTTTATTCAAACCCAGCGTGACATTTTATAATGAATTGAAAACCAATGCAGTGATTTAAAAATAGTTTCTTTAAAAGCCAATAATTTCCTGGCAAATAAAATTAAATTGCATTTTTAAAAAAAGTTTTTTTCTAGCCTCTGAAAATAATTAACATCTTCTAAATGAATAATTTTGCTATTTAATTTCTCAATGCGGAAATCTGTACAACTTACACGTGAAGATTGGCAGGCGCATGCTGTTTAAGTCACTGGTTTAAGGAAGGTGAAAAGAAACTCATCTCTTGTTCCGTATGTCACATGAGTAACAGCTGCTTTTAGATTTAACGTTCCTTTTAAAACACAGTGTAAAATTAAACATTTAAGAAGCTACATGTATGTCAATCGTGGCAACGAAATGCGGATAAATGGACATTTTCTACACTGTTTTATGTGCGTAGCTGTTGACTTCATATTGTTTTGATATTGTTATATATCTTCACTTTAGAGCAAAGTGAAGTAGGAATTGAATTAAATATTTCATTAAAAACAAACACTTCTCCAGCAGTGAAATAAGTGAAAGTTTCATCTTTATGTGAACTTGAAATGATTGATTGTCTTTTCCAGTCCATAGTCCTACATATCCCTCTGCAACGTATCTGGTTGTCTTTTATCGTTTTGTCATTTCTGCTTGTTTTATGTCGAATAAAGGAAATCTTAAAAGATATATTATTGGAACAAAACAAACATTTATATTGTAATGCTGCTGCCACATCAACAAAAAAGATAAATGGCCCAGAAGCTGATTGTGTGGTATTGTGACCACTTTAAGTTTCATGACCTGCTCTAGCATTTTGTTTTCCGATGCATTAGTTCATCATTTCCCTTCATTTGGTGCATAACTGTTCACCCCTATTACTCATACTGGATTTGCTGGGCCTGTACCATAGAAATTTAAAAAAGTGAGCAGTGGTATGGAAATTAAAAGGTTTAGCACTACTGAATACAGACGGTGAAATCCATGCTGCTCTGTAACTGAACTTTCATTTCATGTTTGCCTGCCCAAAATAAGCTCAACGTGTAAAAGCAATTTCTAGCTCTTGTTTTTGTTGTTTTGTTTTTGGCTATAACTTGCACAATATACCGTAGGTGCTATAAATTGTAGTCTTAAATAATTAAACAGCATCTCACAGGTTCCTTGCCCCTGTTAATTTTGGATAAAATAAATAATATTTTGTAATTGTAAAAATACCTGTTAATCTTTATCATCTGAATTAATGAAAATGTATTGCCTAAAACATGCAGAAATGTTAATATTTTCAATGTATTTCAAACATGTTAATGTGCTTGCATATGTTAATATTTTCATACAGTACACTGGCATTTTAAATTGTACAAAACCAAACAAAACATTGGAAACTACAGCAGGTTTGGACATTTTCTTATTCATTTATTAATTCCCCCTGCTTTTAGCACACTGACCTTTTTGCTCTCACATGAATAGAGTCTGTTCCATTGCATTAAAAAAGCAGGAGCATTAATTTTCTCCAAGGTACTTACAAGCACAGCAATATAAAAAAATAAAACACTCCTGAATGCTCAGAATCTGCAATGACTGAACAAAACATTAAATCCACATTTCAGCTGCTCAGACCCATTTGCACATATATGGGACCTCTGAGTTTCAGAACTGGAACATCTCAGTGTAGCTTTATTTGCTCACTACTTCATCAAAGCTTTGGTGGTATTTTGTAAAATAGAAACCCACACCCACAGTTAATAATTTAGATTAATTAACTTATTTCATCAGAGGGTTCTATTCTTTATCAATTTCCTTATTCCTCATTCAGCCATCTTATGATTTCTAACATTTCACCTATTGGCCTAAATTTTGTTCGTCACTGCTGTGAAAAACAATTTCCCGAATCTAGTCAGAGGGAATCTCATGGCCAGCTACTTCCTATTAAGAAACTATCAGCAGTTTCCTCTTACAAAGAGAAGTTTGTTCAACAACAGTAAAACATTTTTAAGTTGGAAATGTATCGGTGTTATTATAAATGATCCCACACAGATATTAAAATGATGTTGATCAAAGTCCACCAACTCTACCTTTCTCATACATAATAGTCATTCCATAAACAAAGCATGGACATAAAGATCCATTATAAGTCTATTTAGGTTGCAGAGACTAATGTTTACACCTGCAGGACAAATTTAGAATCTGCAATATGAAAAGTGCAACTGAAGCAATACATATATGCTAAGACACTTAATGCTTCCAGCTCTGGTGGCTGCAAGATGAGATTATGTACCCATGGGACACAGTCCCAGAGGTCATTTTATTCAGAGAACACCTGATTTGTTTGAACTTTTTTATTTCAGAAATATAAGCTGCATATTTAAAAAAGACTATGTGTGGGCCTTAGTGCACACAAAACAAACATCACAACTAAAAAAACTGGGCCTGAGGAAAACAAAGTAAAAAGGACAAAGTAGGATTGTTCAATAAAAACTGTGCCAAACATAAAAAGGATCCAAGAGATGAAGCATCACCACAGTGAGTACAAATGGATTTGACTCAACTACAAGAAATAAAAACATCAAAATGGTGGGCTGCAATTGTAAAAAAATGACCATAAAACGTCTAAATTAACATTAAAAATGAACATAAAAGATTTAAATGAGAGAATATGCATAAAAAATCCCCTAAAACACAAATTTATAGCATTACATATAAAAAGATGAAGCTGCAGCTTTGAGGGAAAATTGTTCTATTAAAGAAAACATTTTTTTTTTCACATTTGTTGTTCTGTTTACAGTTTAATGTCTGATTTTATATAATTTGACCGGGTGGAGATTTGTCTCTTTTATTTAGCGCTGATGATGATGATGATGTGACTCGTGATAATAACAGGCAGTGTATGCAGGAATGGCGCTCCTGCAGTCATTTAGCCTGGATGAGCAGTTTTCTCGGTCCAATCGGTGAACCGGGCCCGCTGTTTTTTCTCCTGCCTCCGCTGATATTTATGCATTAGGCGTTTCTGCAGTGAGCTGTTGGACATTGATGTGTTTTTAGGAGGTGTCCCCACTCCTCCCTCTCTCCTCCCAGCGCCTCCTCCCTGCCGCCGATCTCGCTGCGCTCAGACGCACTCGGCGTTCAGACTCGTAAGCACCCCGATGGCCCCCCAGCAGAGGAATCGCGGCAACCAGACGATCTGCCTCGGCTTTAGGCTCCCCTAGCGAAGGCAGGACCGCGACAGCCTCCTCCTGGAATACCGCATTGTTTTTATTCATTTCCAACCAGAGAGAAAGGTGATGATGATGCGCCCGCGATGGTGGATTTCCCTTTTGTGCGCGTATGCACTAATGCACGTCGGTCACCAAAGCAGCTCAGATGCCCGGAAAGGTAACTGATTTTGTATTTGCGTGGAATATTTCTCCATAACACAGTGTTAAATCATTTATCAACAGGCCTGAGTTTATTTCATTTTATCAGCCTCACTTGCTTCATGAGCATCATCTAAAACATGCAATCAGCCTATAGATGCTTCATCTAATCAAAGGATCGACATTTCAGATACGTTTTCATTGAATGCACTTCTATCACCGCCTGGCTTTTGCGCGCGGGAGCTGGTGGCTCATAAAATGTGTTTTTATTCCGTGCAGGAGACGCCTTGAGCTTGAAAGCTCTCCGTGAGGCGGGCAGGTTTGTCGGGAAAGAGGACACAGTGCCTCTTCGCCTACTCTACAGCAGACACAATCACAGCCAGATCACACATGACGAGCTCAGCACCAGAGTTAAGGCCAGCCCCGACTCCACGCAGGTACCTACACGCCGTTTTAATGTTGTTATATGGAAAGGAGTGTCCCCACGAGGATGAGCTGGAAAGATGCATCTCCCTGTTTACAGCGTGCATGTCTTTCATCTAATCTCATTCTCTGCTGATGTTTAGAGAGTGAATCTAAAATAGTAAAAGCAAAACAGAACAGTGGAGCATTAGATAGAAGCAGGCTTTTGGGTGATAATTACACAGATTGCAGGAGCTATATGGGTCATTGCTGCTTTTTCAATCATGTTACAGAAATAAAATCAGGTTGTCTTGCATATAAATTCTTTTAAATGTGCATCTTACTTTATTTTGGAGTTGCAGTTTTCTCTGAGTACACCCATACACATTTAAAATGGCATGATTAGTAATTTAATTATCTTTTTCATTCAGCAGAATAAAAAAAAACATCTATTTTAAATGAGTGACCTAAAGCTCGAAACCTTATTGATTTGCCTCATTAATCTCAGCATATTTTAGCTGATCACAAACATATTATTATTATAATTATTAGCTTGTAAAAAAAAATGAATGTGAGAAAGAAAAATCCATGATACACTTGCTGTCAGAGGCAGAGTTTATAGTTTCTCCACAAGAGGGCACTGAAAACTATTTTTTAACAGTAGACTGACCTCATCAACAGTAATAACCAATTTAAGATGTCATTATTAAAATATCTTTCTGGATTTAAAAGTTTCATTTGAATTCTTACAGTATAATTTCCACAGTAAAGAACAACCAAATCAATGTTTGAAGACTTACAGTGATTATCTGGAGGAAACATATTGGAGTAGCCAGAGACCGTCATAAATTTCTAAAGGTTGTAAATATAGACCATCATTTTGGGTGATGTAATGTTACTATGTGCATGAGACTGTTTTGATGGAAGTGGACATAAAGTTGGCAAAGCTTGGCATTAGCTGTATTTTGGGCACGATCAACCACAAAATCAGTCCTATAGCAAAACAATGTAAAAAACCTTTGATCATAATCCCATTAGAGCCATTTGGTTGTGTCTTTGATGACCAATATAGTGCAATAATGAAATCAGTCTGTTTACTGAGTCAGTTTGGTGAAGCAGCAAGTTTGTTGGGCGCCGTTCAAGAAATGAGTCAATTAACATGGTGCAAACCGGTCATGCGTTTTTAATTTGTAAGCCTGTGGCTGGTGTAGGTTAGCTTATTCAGGGTTCAGACAGTGGAAAGGGCTACAGATGGTGGCAGGCAGGGAGGTGTTAACCCTTAGTGGCTCCCACACCTAAGCTACAGATGCAACCCTATGGGTAAATACGATAACAGGAGCCATCTGCCATCACAGATGATTTTAATATGATCTTTCTGATGCTGATACTAATTTAATTGCAGGTTTGTAACACAGGCTTACTTTAAACTTTGTTTTATAAGCAGGTTTCTACAGGACATGGCAGTTTCCTGCTCAGATTTGTGTTCAGATGATGTCAAAAATGACCTAAGCACCAATATTTTCACAAGCCACTCTTTTGTCTTCAGGTTATTAAGATTAGCATACAGTTTTAAGGTTCATAACCCAGAAGATTTGGTTATAATATCACTTCATTTGTGCACCTTTTAATTGTCTGAAAATGAATCATAGAATAAGATAGATATTTGTTTTTCTTGTATTATTGTAGTTTCAAATTCAGAGTCATAATATGTTGCAACACATGTCTCCTTGGCTCCTTTTTAAAATGTTTTATGCCATCTCATAGCTTTAGAAGAGCGTGCATTGAGGCAGTTATTACAACCACGGGGTTCAAAAAGAGCGATAAAATATACATAAAAAGTGAAGAAGAAAACAAGCGAGGAAGGAGAGATGCGATGGCGACTTTGATTTGATATGTTCCAAGACGTCTGTTCTCCAGAGAGCTAAAACGTGCGATGTCACTTTGGCAAAGTTTGATCAGTTATTGGCTGTTTTTAGATTAATGGCCTAAAAACAACTCTGTCAAATAGTTCTTAAAATGTGTGACATGCAGATAGTTATTTATAGGCGAGTGTTGCATCTCCTATTTTCAGTCTCAGATTCAAACAGAACTGAATGAGCAGTGGGAAGTTCAGTGAGATTTTGGTGGAAAAGCAAACTTAAAGGGGAGTCATTCTGGGCATGGGTGTGTTGCTTGGCATGCGTCCCTGCCTGCCGTCTCTGCACAGAGGATTGATAGCACTTACAGTCATACTCAGACAATCTTGAGTGGAAAGTCAGGTCTGCAAAAGTCAGAAATCAATGAAGAAGAGCTAGTGGTGGTTTCTTAGTATTGGCCTGGCTCTGTCCAGATGGGATGTGCTTTCATTAAGCTTTCATCACTATTACTGGTACCTCCTCCCATCATGGATCCAATCTGCCGGATGATATTTCATCACAAGTGTAGGATTGCCATTCTTACATGCTCTCAGTAACACTCATGCACTCTCTTTTCTGTTCATATATGCATTGGCCAAGCAGAGGCACAATTCAGCAAACAATAGCCTCTGGTCACTGGGGACTTGGTCGGACTGAGGTCATCCTTGGGTGAGCAGAGCCTGAAACGAGGGGAAAAAAAAAGAAAAAATACCCCTCCTCCACTTGTTATCATTCAGACTCAGATCTATAACAAAGGTAGCCCATGGGTCATGCTGATGGGGGGGGGGGGGGGGGGGGTAATGTGTTTAAGGTCAGAGTTTGTGGACCTGCAGAATTATAGTCAGGAGTTTTCATCGACCCCAATAGTTGTGTAATGAAGCCCCCACCACATGTGACAAATGCTTTGAATAAATAAGACCCTGCTGCATCCACATAACTCAGATATAGAGAAAAAAGCTTAATTAATGATTAAATAAATAACGTTAATGAAATGTCTTTAAAAGGAATGCAGGATAAAAATGTTCATTATTAATACTTAATGATTTGTTAATTGTGAAAAGGGCACATAATATTTATTTTGCATTAATTTTTTTTTAATGAATTAAGTAATTAAATTAAGTACAAATAAAACAGATTTCTGTGTTTGGATACATGCATACATGCTGACAGAAGAAATGTGATAACACATAAAAGTAAATGATTTAACTTCTGTTTAAAAATGTATGAGAATGATAATAATAAAATGTAGTAATTATTTGTCTTCACTGTTATGATGTAATTAAATTTAGCACATTTAGTTTTACTAATAACTCAAGTGTCACACTTGAATCCTTTACAGAGTTTCATCTTCACACAAAGAAAACAAACCTTGATAACTCAATAGTGCAGATTTATGCTGAAAATGAACATGAAGCAGTTTAAAGATGAGAACTGACCTATGAAAATGCAAATGAACTGAAGCATGAATATGATTATGTACATTCAGTAGGATCTGAGATTGGCTCCAGCCCCCAAACCCCCACCCCCATGCACACCCAGCGATCCTGCGTTAAAACATGCAGGGATAGGAGATGGATGCTTTCGTTAGGAGTAAATAACTTGTTTTTTGTGAATTTTTAGGTGGACCATGTGGCCCAGGCAAGCTTTCAAGTTGATGCTTTTGGAAACCAGTTCATTTTGGATGTGGAGCTGAATCAGTGAGTATCTGGCTACCTGGTTGTCTATGTTTCTATTTCTGTAGCAATATCTGGCTGATAGCTACTGTATTCTGTGTGAAAGTGGCTTAATTTCCTGCAAATGGTTGACTTTAATGTTGACTTCATTTTTCTTAAACAACAGGATTAATGAATCATTTTTACTGGAAACTTATAGTTTCTGAGTCTAAATTTAAACTCACTAAATGTTTTCATTCATGAATCCATTAGTGGTAATACTGCATATTATTTAATACTTTGCTTAGTGTTTTAGTTGTGTTGGTCATTGTTGTTCAGCAGGAGTAAAGTAATATTTCCTGATCCCTGAAGGGCCTTTTATTGCCTGTTTTGCGAAATGCATGGAGCACATAAATAACCACTGTGTGCCAAAGCGGTCTGTTGTATGGTGAATGGCCATGCTGTATATGCGCCTATGCTGGAGTGCGTTTATATGTATACAGCAGGTCAGTTATTGTGTATTTGAGTGTGTGTGAGATTTAGAGGTTCCATCATAATAGGAACTGATTTATGGTAAAGGCTGAAATGCTGCCCTGTCAGACACTGATATTGATCACATCTGTGCTGATGGAAAGTGAGCTACTCTTTCCATCTTTCCTCTGTCCCTCTCCTCTCTCTTTGCCTTCACCTTTTTACTTTTTTAAAAAAAGACTTCTTTTTGTTTTCTTTGCCCCTCTCTCTTGTCTTCCTTTAACCCGTTAAACTGAAACGTGAACTTGGCACACACGCATGCAGTGACACTCTCTGCATGCTTATCACAGCAGAAATCACTCCCCTGCTGAGTAAAATGTTACATCACAGGAATTCCCAGGTTAGGAGGATATGTTTCTGCAAAGCCTGCCGCTCACAGCGTGATGCATTATCCAGCCTTAGATATGAAAATTTCGCACATGTACTCAGAAGCTGTTGCACATGCGCAGATGTGTATCAGCACTTGGCTGAACTATGAAATGCATAATGATTAATCATTTGTGACACACTGAGTGATTACTGCTCCATCTGGCTGTGCTGAAGATTATCTATCTATCTATCTATCTATCTATCTATCTATCTATCTATCTATCTATCTATCTATCTATCTATCTATCT
>JBAMHX010000007.1:13674992-13687492 GCA_037177515.1 Pseudomugil tenellus | reverse complement strand
GCTGTATACTTGTATTGTTCTAGTAAGTCAAAACTGTAATCAAAATTGAAGCCAAGACGGTTTTTATGATGTTGTTTTCTACGTAGCCGATAAGGCGAGAAACAGAATGTGATTTATGCATTTTCAGTAAGTATGTCATGTACAAATTAAGAAAAGGCGAAAAAATGTGTTTCCATGTAAACCTTAATTCGGTATTAATATTTTCATCATGTAAACTCAACGAAGAATATTTTAAGTCATAATTATTAATTCCGAATTAAAAAAACATTATGTAATCTTACTCATAGGTAACATTTCCGTGATTTAATTCCGAATAAAAGTTAATTCCGCTTAAACAAATGAAAAATGAGACGACATTGTCGTGAAAAGGCGCTATACAAATAAAGTTTAATTGAATTGTCTACTGTACTCTGTCATTCTTCTTCTCTTCAACTGCTTAAAAAAATGTAGTAGTTATTAGTATATTTTATAATATTTTACTAGTATAATAATACAATAAATATATATATAATCAAAATTGAAGCGTTTTGTGGTGTTTTACGTAGCTGAAATATTGAGCAGGAAGTGGCAGGTGCATTTCTGGCATATGTAAATGCCTCATGTCCCCCTTCACCTCAGAATTAAGAGAAAGTGAATAAATGTATTCTATGTAAACGTCAATGCGGAATTAATATTTTCATGTAAACTTGAAAAAGACTACTTTAATTCATAATTATTTAATTCTGAATTATTTATTCTGAATTAAACAACATTATGTAATTGTACCCACTGTGGACAGAATAGAGAGATATTATTGCTACTACCTACCAGTCTCTGTCAGATTTTATTATCACAATTACAATCTCACAAAGTTCACACACCAACATCAGCTGGATAAAATGGCATGTCAGACAGATGTCTGATGTCGGTACATTTTTACCTAACTCTTACAAGAGCAGACGGCTGTACAGTCTTTTATGAGAAGCTGTTATTTGTGCTGCTTCACTTTCCTGAAGAGCTGACAGATTGTTTCTTCTCCCCGAGTCTTTTATTGGTTAATCAATCAGTTTCTTTTTCACACTGAGAAACCACACCCCATCTAGCCTCACAGTCTTACGGATGGTTGGATGAATTATGGATTTCTGGAAACCTAAGTGGATTTATGGTCTAATACTGCAACTACTGTAACACCAGATTAAGATTGCTGTGATAATCCTCTAAAATCTAGACAGATCTTTTGCAGGACATCCGCCCAGGCATTGTGTTACACATAAGACTGAGGATTATAATGATCAGTATTTTCTCAGCTAAGCAGCAGATTAGTGTGATATTAGACAAGGAATGATCCAAATTAAGATACCACATATTACAGTATGGTCACTGCTGAGTATAGAGCAATTATAAAAAGGTGTGCGATAGAGTTCACTTTGAACATGAATACGCCATCTGTGGTATTTCTGTGGTCAGTGTTTTTGCAATAGAAATAAATACATGCCCTGTTTGTGGTTATTAATGTCTGCTTTCAGGTGGGTTAATATGAGCCAGGACCTATGTGTTACTGTGCTCATTGTAAAGGTCAAAGTTACAGCCAGTGTAGCACAGCTGCTGCTCTGATAGATCTGGGTCAGTATCCGTTCTGCTTGGGTTGTACATGCTTTGACAGAGGTAATACCATCGTGTTAATCGTGCTAGCAATCCTAAACCATTAGAGTACATTAATGAAGAGCAAACCTTAGATCACCAGTCAGAACATGACCTGCTGCTGAACTTGCTGACAAATGGGAAATTACCTTGTCATGAGATGGGTGCTTTAATGATGGCCTAGTGATGTATAAAATCAAACTCTCTAAAAAAAATCTTAATAATAAAATATGTTATTGTATTTTTCTCTCCAGTTCATCAAATGAAATCAGGAAGATTACACTGCTGTGACTACATTTGCCATTTACTTGTGTAGTTACACACTGTATAAGTGCGTAAATGAAGTCTTTAGAAAAATCTAGACAAATGCTATGTTTCTATTGGTGAAACCATAAAAGTTAGACCAAAGTTAGCGCTTACAAACATTATATGTGGGGGATTTACAGAAAAAATTAGCAAAATTAAACACATCTGAAAGAAATAATACAATTGCAATCAAACTGTGAAATGGAAAACTGCATAAAACTAAACAAAGATACAATAAACATGTTAGTGCAGCTTATTAAAAAAGCATATAGGTGTTTAACAGAAATGCTGTGTTAATAACGGGTCATCTATAAAAGGTCTGCTGTTTTCAGAGATAGCTGACGCTCCACTTTTGCTCTTTCTGAATGGGAATATAAGGTTGTCCAGGAGCTACTGTCCTTGAGTTTACTGCAGTAACTCAAAGGAGAAGGTGTTATTTTTTCAGAATTATATGAGAGCAGAAAAAACTCTGTGTAAATTTTCCTCAGTGAATGTATATTTTTTAACAAAATTATGATTTTGTTTGTTATAAGGGTATGTTTAGTGCTTCTTCAGAAGGCCAGTCTGGTGGTCTTCATACAGAAACTTCGAAGGCATGCTGCGCCTTAACCCAGTTAGCTGATAAAAGGATTGGTGCAGTACGAAAGTCTCTAAAAATGTTCTTCGTATTCTCCACTGTATTTCTCTACATAATATACTAGTGACAAAATGGCAGTATGAAGAATATTCCCTTCACTAATGTTTTCCCCTTTTTATCCATTTAAGAAGCTTTAAGTGTGTTAAATGTGTTCCATCCCTCACTGCTGACAGTACACACACTGCTTGCATTTATTAGATAAGTTTATATGGCTATTTTTTTTAAATAACTAATGTCAGAATTCCCATATTTTTTCATCTATGGAAACTTTATGATCTGCTCTAAACATTAAAATGACATTTTGATGTGTGTCTGCAAAGCATGGCTTTATAAGGACTGACCCACTGATGGTCAAACGTTAACATAATGTGTGCATACAAAACATTTCTTTTGTAATTTTTCTTATTAAATGCCTTGTTTTGTGTCATCAATATGCCATTTTTGCCATTCAGAGGTCAGAGCGTCCTACTTGTTTAGCAAGTGTTCAACTTGAAACTTTTCATTGTGCATTGTTTTGTCCAGATTTGATGATTAATTACTCTTATGGCGGTCTAAGGAGATCACTGACCAACTTAGCAACACACACATGCTGAAGATGCACCCACAGCATTTGGTCTTGGGTGTTTCGTTGATGAGAAGTGGAGCAGAAGGTTCAGTGCGGTAGGAAGAGGAGAGTAGTTGGGATAGTAGAGCACAGCGCTGCTTATAAATAGCCCTGTCTCCTCTCAGCCAAGCTCACTCTTTATCTGTAGCTTTAGGTTTACATTCACATCATCTTTTCTTACACACCTTTCATATACACTTTCTTTCAGTGGCAGACATTGCCAGTATATTTTTTTCCTCTGTTTTTAATAAAGGTCTTCTGTTAATGATCTTTATTTAACCTTATTTATCTTGTGAAAAGCATCAACAAAGAAAAACTAAATCATCCCCTGCATGACTGATGCAATTTCACTCAATAATCCAATAACAATTTATGCAGATGAGCTACTCACACATGAATATGCTATCATTTGTTTTTTGTATGTTTAAATTACTTTTGTTTGAATACATTTATTTTTTAAACACCAGCTAAGTGTAAATATATTTTATTTCCTCAAATATTTTAATGCTTTGATGTGATGTTTCATTAGGAAAAAACAATCAAAATGAGTTTTTCATATAATCTTTTTGGTCTAAATAAAAGAAAATCTTAAAGCTGTTAAAAGTGAAAATATTTTTGTGAGATTTATTGATTGAAACTTTGCTCTACAAAACTGAAAATTAATTAGAGCTGAAAGAATATTATTCCTTGGAAATAAGGCATCTCTATTTTCATAGGCTTACATAAATATACTGGAAGCATGCTCCCTACTGGGAACATTCTAGAGCAGCGCCTGGAGCACAGGCATGTAGTGCAGATGTATGCTGCAGAAATTGCAACGTTTTGTTTACAGCAGACTTCCGACAATCTGTAATAATCCCAGTTAGCTTCAATACTTTATGGATGTGGACGCACTTTAAATCATAATACATCATTGTTGTTATGATATTTACACAAAACATTGGGAAGCAACATGCAGATTAAACATGCTCACTGAATTCATTTTTTACCTGTGGTCCCCTTTGGCGGTGATCCAGACTTACTATTGGGAAACTGTCTTGGTCAGATTAGTCATATTCTTATGTGTTTTGTCTTAACATATTGTAAAATTTGGGTTTAAAGGGGGTTAAAAGGATGCAAGTCTTAAATTGAAAGCTGTTTTATATGAAATCAGTTTGTTTCAGAGCTGTGTAACACACATATTGATTTAATCTTTCTCTCAGATGTTCTCATTGCTAAGTGTACAACAGAAGTATCTTTGAGGGTACTATCCCAATATCCCTATACTTTTTACCCCTAAAGGTACAAAGGTACAATCTTGTACTTTTATTTTCTGCAAGTGTAAACAACCATAATAATGATTTAAGGTGTCTTTTAGATATATTTAGAACCAAAAGTGCTCAGTCGGGTGAAAGAAAAGAGAAAGATTGATATGGAAAAGAATATACTGTAGGATAATATATAATCTTATAATGAGTCATTGTAGTCATAAGTCTCAAACAGAATTTCACCAATGATGTTTGAAGATTTGGAGCGATTTCTTGTTCCCTCCAGCTTGGAAGAAATTCTTTCTGCTATGATTTTCTGTTTTCATCGGCATTTCCAGGTTCTGAATTCTGCTCTGAAAGCCCTGCATCGAGTAGTTTTCCCCTTGTTGTTTTTCTTTTAAAGACTTATTCAGGGTAGATATTTTTTCTAGAAGCCGTGACTTCTCTTTCTGCCATTGTTTCTAGGGATGCACGATCGGTATCGGCAGATATTCGTCTATTTTTCAAATATCGATATTGGTAAACTGGGCCAATGTTATCAACTGATATTGATTTAGCATGTCGATACATATAATTTCATACTTAAACACAGGTACCTTTGTAGATAAGCCATGCAGCTGTTACTGAATATTCAAGGGATGCACATTTTTGTGCTACGACATGAAAAAATAAACATTTAAAATAATTAAAAAATAAACAAAGCTGTTTGTTTAGTGTTACAGATATGCCAGAGCTACTTAAATATCAGTTTCTATCACTGCATCAGAAATAAACTGCAGATTATGGTAAACAGAAAAATATTGGTAATTTATCAGTTATCGATCATGACAAGCAGAAAAATATCGGTATCGGTTAACATTTTTTATATCGTGCATCACTCATTGTTTCTCCTGCTTTTCCGGTTGTTTTTCTCAGGGGGCTTCACTGTCTTCCTGCTCAGCCAGAAGCTGGTGCTTGTGCTATTCCTAGCTGTCTTTCTGCTCCTCATACTCTTCTGGTTTGACCATTGTAACCTTTACTTTAGGTTCTTGCACCTTCTGGGCCAAGTAGGCTTCAGCTTTAGGAACCCTTACCCTTTCAGCAGTGAGACCTGATTTCAGATGGCTGACTCTGATGGAGACGTCTGCATGTATCTGGTTTTTCTTTCAGCATACAGGATGGCCGTCTCCTTCTCAGACACCGATTGCTGGGATCTGATTGTCTTTTAAGCTGCTCAACCTCAGTCCTGAAAGCCATTTGCTCCTCCGTCGTTTCGTGTTTACCTTGTGGCTGGGGATAAACTTGGCTGAGTTCGGTCTTGGCTTGGTCTGTTTGACTTTGCAGCAGTTCTGCTTTTAGTTTTTGCACCTGCTTTGAAACTGATGACTGCGTGATCTTACTGTTGTGAGCCTGATCATGTAGTTCCCTTAGCTGACTCGGCAAATAATTCTATTGGCTTTGGAGTGCTGAAATCTTCTCAGAGTCAAGGCTTGATGAAGCTGATGTTCTGGGATCATCAGTAGACCTGGGCTGTGATGGTTTTCTTCAAGATGGTTCATATTGGAACATTGTGCATTGGTTGGTGTCTTGGCCAGCAGAAGTTTCAGGAATGGATGTGGTTCTGCCGGTGATGGTTTAGGTGTATATGATGCTGATGAAAGGAACATCAGGTCCTGAAAGGACTTCAACAGGGAATATCTGATCTTGGGTTTCCAGGTGGGGAATTTTCCTGGTTCTCAGATCAAACATTTCTCTTGGTGTCATCACTCTGACTTTGGTTATTGTTAGATATTTTTCCTGGAAAATCTACACTTGTTGACTGAAAAGTCAGAGTTGGACTCAACTTTGTCTTGAAAATCTGATGAATGTTTAAGTTGAACGTTCCAGTTGCGCTCAAGAGATGTAGGTTTTTTTCAGGTTGTCCACTGTGAATTTGAACTTTTCCCACAGTCCTCATAGTCAAAATAACCAAAAAGATGCCTGTATTTCCTCTTTCCAAAAACTGGAATTAGGATGCGTACCAAGACGTGAACCTTGATGTGTACCGAGATGCGTTCTCTAAGTGTACTGACGTGATGACAGAAGCACCATATATTCATTGGCAACTCTGAGCTAATAACAGAATAACAGGATAAATACATAAAAACACTAAAAATGACTACAAAGTTCACCTATAAATACTGATTAGCTAACCATTGGGTTCTGGATTGTTCCTCTTTGTTTTCTGTGAAAACTAACCAGTAATCCCCAAATAAAGCTGGGCTGTGTGTTCACAAGTAAGTACGAGTTAAGTACCCATTAGTTCCATATTTGTTACTAAGGTGTTCTTTAGTAAGTAAGCACATTTTACCTAATTGTAAAGTCTTATTTTAGTTTAATTCCCTGCAAATAACACTTTGAACTCAGAATACACAATAATCTCCTAAAAAGATGCCTTGATGCTACACTGTGAAGGGTTTTAACTATGGCATGTTAACATTCTTGTGACAACTATTCCCAGTTCATCCCAACACCACTTATATGAATTAACATCCCCTCCAAAGGCTGTTTTTGCAGGACAATATTCCCTGTAGTCCCAGAATGCAGCATGCCAACATGTTGTAATAACAACACCCCACAAAGTGAGGAGATATGGTTCATGGTTGAGAGTTAGCTGTGGAAGTGGACCTTGACATACGCTGCTGTCCACAACATCAAACTGTAAAACAGAAATTGATCCTCTGATAACAGCAGTTTCCTCAGGGAGGCCTGCTTCCTGCCTAATGGCTGTTAGGCAGCAAGAAATGGACCAGGAAAAGATAGCCAGCAGAGCACTTAGATACTTAGACATCATGCATGTCTCTGTAGACAAGAAATTTATGTTTACGCCAATAGGGAGAGAAAGAGATGTACACCAGCTCCAGACATATAGAGATAGAGAAATCAGAGAGAATGAGCAATGCAGATACTGTCGGCACACATATGGTGTGATATGAAAACCTGAAGGGCAAAATACTAAACAAAGACATATGACTGCATACGATCATACTTGCACTTAAATTAGGTCTGAATGATTGATTTTGCTGCACTCGTTTCCTGATGAAATATGGAAATGAACAAGTGAAATATCTCATGATGATTCAAGAAGGTGATCATGTTTGTGTTTTGCACACAGGGAGGAGAGCACTGCTACTATCAGGGAAAGGTCAGGGATATCCCTCAGTCCTTTGTGGCTCTCTCAACCTGTCATGGACTGCAGTAAGTACAAATATCATGGATGTACAGTGTGTATATGTGAGTGTATTTGTGTATGTCGCTGTTGCTGCATCAGTGTGTTCAGGTCCAGATGCTGCTGCCATTTATTCATTAGGTCAATGTAATTAGTTTTATCCAGCCAGTCTGCTTTTATGTTACACAGGTTATTCACACAGACATCTCTTCCTTCTGATATTTCATTTTTTTATTCTGTCCTGATTTTCTCTCATCTTCTCTGGTTTTCATTCTTATGGTGGTATTGTTTAGCATATTTAGCATATTAGCATCTTCATAACACCTATTTTTGACAGTGCACACTGTTTATTATAATTATGCCTTTCAGTTGTCTCTGAAAACATGCTGTTTAACACCAAAGCCATTACTCTGCATCAAAACTGGCTCCTATACTAATTACGTCTTGACTCATCGCATTGTTGGTCCAAATCAACCAAATAATTAGCCCACATATGTCATTTCAGCTAATTATGGGTAAACTCTTCTTCATACCTACAAATTAGGCGAATTCAGGCATGTATGCAAGTTTTTTGTCATTTGGCAGGGTTTGGGGGAATTTATCTGCACAGCAAATGATGTCATAGTCCATCCATTTTAATGGAGACATAAAATATTTTCCATTTTATTTGTTTATTTAATTTGGACAAAGCAGGTTGGACTGATGAATACATGTTGACTAATGTGTGTTGTCCCATATTAAATAAATAAATTCAAACTCAAACTCAGGCTAAAAAAATCAACACCAAAAAAGTCTGATGTAAACATGTCGTATTATAGCAAAGAATGCTACGTTCCATCCACAGACCAAAAGCCGGTAAAAAAAAAACACCAATCCAAACAAGATTAAATAATTAAAGGTAAATAATTTGCTGTGGAGAGAAACTATCTAACAGACTGCTACAAGCAACAGGTACATGTACCATAGACAACACAGGAATTAAAGATTAATACAGGTTTAATGTTAGGTTTTGCTATTTTTTTATGTCCAATAACAGCTTGTCTGGAACCACAAGCTCCCTTCCTGTAGTGGGTCTGGTACCACTACAGTACCACTCTGTTTTAATTAGTGATTAAAAGGAGGAGGATCAAACCCATGGAGAACATTGGAAATAAAACAAGCTAATGTCAGATTTATGAAGTTATGAAAATGAGGAATGTTATGGTTTTGTGTAATACTACAAGGATAAATAGTTCATGGCTTTTTGCCATAAACTGTTAGAGCTTCTTTGATTGATGATTCTGTGATATTAACATTTGTTCCTTCTGGAAATGCCCAGCTTGTAGTGGAGCATTCAATGTGGGAAAAAAATACAATTTAAATATGTTTTAGCAGCAACATTTGTCAAAGATTGTCCTATTTGCTCACTAATTAAATTGATCAATTTAGCTAAGACCTTGAAAAGATAACATAAAGTCCAGTAAAACCCAGTTCCTCCCCTCTGAGGGGAACGTGTCAAAACTTCAGGTTACCTGTAAACATCAATACATTCCAATGTTTATCTATTTTTGACTGAAATGCACTTGCTCAATACCCTGGTGTTTATTATTTAAATTGAAGATGTTAATTAGATAAAAGTGGGCCTAAATACACAATAAAGGACATGATTTAGTAAAAAGCCCTGAAACTGAATCACTGCAGCAGTAAGAATTAAAGAATTCATTCACACATTTTCTATGCTGCTTAATCCGATTTAGGGTTGTGATGAAGATGATTTTACATTTACCACATGTAAAAAATGACTACAAAATGTTGTGTATGTGTAGTACGATCTCACGTTTAAGACACAACAAAAATAATTACAAAACCATTTATCCTCTTAAAATGAACATAAAAATACTATCTGGGAAAAT
The DNA here is from genome assembly GCA_037177515.1 of Pseudomugil tenellus. NCBI lineage: Eukaryota > Metazoa > Chordata > Actinopteri > Atheriniformes > Pseudomugilidae > Pseudomugil > Pseudomugil tenellus. The sequence goes on along the minus strand of JBAMHX010000007.1, from coordinate 13,677,999 downwards.
AAATGAGGATGTGTGTGAAAGCAAGTCAGTGTGAGGGAGTCATAGAGTGCAAAGTGGTGTCACGCGGTTACACATTAGAGGAAAGTGTTTGGCTTATGCTGAGTAGGATTTTTATCTTAATATACATCCTGCTCTATAGCCCTCTCTGTTTCATTCTGTGTTTCACACACGCACACACACACATAGACATAAACTTTACTGTGCAATTTGATAGGCTTTTAGCTGTATGTGGAGGAACAGGGCCCACTACCACATCCATCAGCTGAAATAATGCCAGTTCAGCATAGATTCAGGTTCGAAATTAGAAAATCATTCACAATCTACATTCTTGATTGAAATGCAGGAAGCAAATGCCAAACTATAATTAATAAATGTAAATCATTATCATAGACCTTGTCAAGATATGCATTTAAAAGCCATACACCTTAATACTGCAACTCAACTTTATTTACAGTATAAAGTGCTTCAACACAACAGAAGATGCAAAAAACTGCTGTTGAAGCTTAGAAGTAAAACATTTAAAGTGCAGAGAAAAAAATAAAAGAAAAAAACAATAAAAAGAAAAAAATCATTCAAATGTTTTTGTTTTTTTTTAAATAAAAATGAGTCCCATATTGGATCGAAAGGCAGCTCATAAAAATGGGTCTTCAGGCGGGTTTTAAAAATGGGCAGCGGTGAGGTTTCTCTAGCCTGTAGTGGTAAAGCTTCTGCCTCGACCTTGGTACCCCCAGAAGGAGATGATCAGCTGATTTGAGGCATCAAGCCGGTGAGTTTGGAGGAAGCAGCTCAGAGAGGTACAGAGGGGCCAGACCATGGAAAGACCTAAAAATAAATAAAAGAACCTTAAAATGAACTCTAAAACTGTACGTGCAGCCAGTGAAGCAGTGCTAAATGTGGTCTCTCTTACGTCCTCCAACCAGAAGACGAGCAGCGGCATGTTTTTTCATGCTTCCCAACTAATTATTTAAATCTTGTATATTACATTTTATTTATTTCCTAAAAAGTATTTTTATATCCCCGAATGGAGTGTCGGGTGATATTATGATTTCGCTGCAGATCCTTCATGTTAACACGATAACTCAAACAATATTCAATTTAGAGTTTTAATGTTTAATGTTTGTATGCATAGATATCATAGAGAGCATGAACTGATTTGATTTTGAGACATTTATCATGTTCAGGTTGGCCACTAGGAGCGCTCAAACCTGAAAACTGGCTATATCTCTAAAACTATTCATTCGATTGACCTCAAATCAAGTGCAAATGAAAGGTCATGACCTGACATTATTAAAGTTATACCTGAATGTTTCTATATTTGTATATGTATTTGAGAATTTGGGGGTGTTTGGGGATATACCCTAACAGTAGCCTCAGTTACTTGAAGCTCCTTATAAACCCATTTTCTGTTCTGCTAGAGGGAGAAATACTTTATTTTGTTACATACATTTTATTATAAAGATACTTTTGCTATTTTTTTTAATTAATCCTCATAATTATCCACAACAACAAAATGTTAAGTCACCATGATACTGAAAGCTGAATTACCTTTGCTGGGCTTTCAAAGTTTAGAAATCTGCATGAAAATGATCAATTATTTTAGATAATGTATATAAAATTTAAACAACTCCTTGATTTTCCAAATTAAAATATCAGTTCCTCATGTTACATCCTGCTTCCGACCCAGTATAGGGAACTACACTCCAGTCCATGTTTTCAGTGTGCTGGAGCAGAATGAAGCGGTGAAGGTGAGTCTCTGAGATGGAGGCCAGTCATGTTGACAAAAAGCACAGCGAGAGAGTTAGAGGAGAAAGATGGATTGTATGCTCTTGCAGTTTTTACCCTTCTGACTTCACAGTTTGACCTGAACAATCTCCTAAAAGCCTCTGATAAAGCTAATTTATCTGAACAGGTGCTCATCGAGCTCATGCGTGTTGGCAGGACAACAGGACCTTCAGCCAATCAGCTCAAAGACATACTGATCTCTGTGCGTTTGTAGTGTCTTCTTTTTCATGGATTTGTAACCAAAGGTTTTTCTTTTTTAATCTGTGTTGTTGTTTTTTTTTATTTTATACATATCATTCAAGTTAATGTGTACCTTGGTTAGTGAGCTACTTAAGACTTAGGCTACACGGAGCTCCTCCCCACCCCCCCTCCAAGGGACATGGCTATTTTCCTTTCCCCTTTTGAGTTACCTCAGAATACTTTTGCGTTATAAGTTTCGCGCTGCCTTGCAGTAAGGGATTGTTTCACAAACAGTGATTACATGTTTATGAACACGCGCACAGGCCGTAAAAGTAATTTTTTTTAAGTTTCTTTAGATGTTTATTGTCTACATCTCTCTTTCTTATCATCAAGTCAACAAAACACACACATAAACCTGACATTATGTCCATGTTACCACGGGTAGTATGTTGTGGTGCTTTAACAGAAATAAAAGACCAAGAAGTTTGCTGTAATTAACGGTACCAAGCATGTTACTAATTTAAGTTTTATGCTGCTTTATGCTGCAATATTTTACCATTGTGTCTGCTTGTGATTTAACCTATTGATGATTTATTAAATACATTCCACTTTCCGTTCATTTTCATGACTGAATTATGTAACTGCCAATAGGCCGCTGTTTATTATTGATAATCAACACGTTAATTGCATTGAAAATGGGCCTACACCATAAAAGAAGAATATATTATAGATGTTTTTAAGAGTATTTTGTCTGCGCTCCACCAGAAATATCTGACTGCTGTGACGTGTCGTTGATCAGCTCTTTTAATTATAGATCCACCACACAAGGCTAACCAGCTTTATACTAAACTCATTAAAAGATATAAAACACAAAACATTAATTAAGGAGGAAATCAGAACAGAAATCAGAAAACCAGTTAAGAACAGGGACGAGGAAGCTTTTATTCTCTCCATCAGGTGGTGAGGCCAACCTGCGGATCTGTCAGGTCCGTCATATTCACAGAGTAACAGCTGATGAATGATGTCACAGGGCTCAGATGCCGCT
>JBAMHX010000007.1:13652164-13674892 GCA_037177515.1 Pseudomugil tenellus | reverse complement strand
CTCCTTTCTCATTTCTGTGTTAATTTCTGCCTTAATCATTTGTATTTGTTTCTTTTCTGATGACTTTAATATTAAGCCTGTTTGATCGAGTGGCGGATCTACAGTTAGAAATAGCTGATCAGTGATGTATCACAGCCGTCAGATAAGTTTCTAAATAGCGCAGACAAAACACAACTCTGCCGCATTTATGTATTATAGGCCCACTTTTATCTAATTAACATCTTCATTTTAAATAATAAACAGCAAGGTATTGAGCAAGTGCATTTCAGTCAAAAATAGATAAACATTGTATTTAATATAAAAGGCTAATCAATAAATCACATCAACTGAACTTCACAGTCTAAACACAAGCATACACATCAGTAAAGCAGCAACATGCTTTATAATGTTCCTGATTACAGCAAACTTCTTGGTCTGGACTTCTACTCAATGATTTAAAAAAGCAGATTGGTCCTAATATAATCTTTACAAGATGTTCAGAACTGATTAGATGTTAAGTTTTTTTTTCCTTGTTAAAGTGTAATTTGTTGCTAGGACCTGAATGGTTTTCATTAAACTCTCTGTCAAGTCTCCTTACAGTCAGCTTGGATAACAGTTTGTTTACCTCCTGAATATTGTGGGAGGCATCTTGCTACCATCAACTACTTTTGTCTTCATCAGGCATCTTTTCTGCTTTCTGTAATGTAGCAGTGCTCCCCTGTGTGCTCTGCTTTCATTCAGCTTGTACCAAACTACTGAAGTTGCTTCGCCCTCTGTTCATGCAAGTCTGAACTGAATGACAGAATGCTGCTTGTTCACAGCAACAGATTGTAAATGCAAACACAGAATTAAGTCAAGACCTGTTGCTTTCTCAACCCTTTAACTTCCACATTAAGATGAAGGTCAGAAAAAATGTATGTTTGTTTGTTTTGGAAAAAAATAATCAGAATAAAGGTTGAGACATAAGTTAATAACAACATTACAACAGTGAAATGGTGGAAATGTGAAACAGTGGTATTAGAACAAACACTTATTTTGGGTTTTACATACCAAATCAGAGTGGTAGAGATGTCAGGTTTATTTCCACATTTTGCTGAAGAAAATCATCACAGTCACTGTAAATTTACAAATTTACCTCTACCGCATGGTAGACCAGGAAGTTAAAGGGTTAAGTGTTAAAAATAAAATAAGAATGAAAAGTCACAGCTTATAATTTTACAGTATTCCCTGAAAGAAAGAGTTTTATTTAGTAATTCATTTATTATCTATCATGTATTTATTAATCTCTTCCTTCAGCATTTTGCCTGATATTTATGAATAGAATAGCAATGTCTTTAGCTAAGCAAAATAGGATTATTAGAAAAACAAAACTTATGTTTTTGTGGTTAAATATTTGAGTATAACTGTATGCCTCAACGTGGATGTTGTCTATCCAAAGCTGCTTCTTAATTAAGAAACTTGCTCTTATTATTCTTTCAAATGCTCTAATAATACCAGAATGGTCTGAAAATGGTTTGATTTCTGATTAATAAAGCAACCTTTAAAACCTGTATGTATTTATTTATTAATCTGTTCCCACCTCTTTTCTTTCTTCAGTGGAATGTTTTTCGATGGCAATCTCACCTACATGATTGAACCTGAAGGAGCAGCCAGCAGCAACGTAAGTAGTCTGCAAATCCGTTTGTTCAGTGCAGTGGGGGTTATTAATTTACCATCAATCTTTTCAAACCCAGCTGCTGCTGAGTTGTTCATGGCCAAATGACTTATCACAGTGGTGCTAGTATGCCTGATGCGCTTCCAAACCCCATCACACGAACTCGAATTCCTCTTTTTTTTAGCCATCTTCTTGTATCAAATGTTTAGCCCTTAACGGTCCCACTACCAACGGTGAAATACAATATGGTGACTGGTTGCTGCCATTTGTTTGGTTTTGTCAACAGAGTCTTTCTGACTTCCTGAAATTTGCTGAAGTATCACTTCAGTCATAAGCACCACTTGCTGGTAATCAGCGAGCTATGATGCTGTTGTGGAACTGGTGATACACAAGAATGTTTTTCCTGGTAGTGCAGGATGACGGGAACATACGATAAAACAGAATCAGTCACAGATTACAAACCAGTTGTTGCACAGATGTGCAGGATTTCAACTCCAGCAGATGCACAAACAATCAGTCATATCACCATAATACATCTGAAATAGTCTAAAGGAATTTTTAGCAAAAGAGTAAAATAACAAACTGATACTGTGTGTGTGTAAGTGTGTGCTTCTGTGTCTAATTAAAACCTCCAGAGGTGTGTGTCTGCTTTGAATCTGCAAAGGAGGAAAAGAGACCTGATGAAGAGTGATCTGTTTGCTAAGTGTGTTTCTGTGTGTGAGAGCTCTTCTGTGGATGTGTGAAGCTGCACTTATGAGTGTTAGTTAGTTAGTTAGCACACAGCAGTGGGAGGAGGAGCTGAAGTTAAAAGCAAAATACATTCAATCTTTCTGAAAACACACTGAGTTAGATTGTTTTTCTGTTCGTCAGTGAAGCTGTGAGACAAGAGAAAATAATTCATTTATACCAGTTGTGGAGAGGCAATGCAAAGTTAGTGGTAGCATTATCTTTCTCCGGATGGGAAAATGGAGGACAGAACATGAAAAGGACATGCGCATACTGGATTTAGTTCACATCTTTTACAATTGCCCTAGTCTCTGTTTAGATCCTCCATTTTTGGCCTTTTCTCTGCTCCCATCATTCCTTTCCAGCATTTTCAGTAGAAAGTGAATTATTCAAAGAACAGGAGGAAGATGGAGATCCTAACTCAGAGTATTACTGCAGGAATCTTCCACAGGGGTGAAGTGCCCTGATTGCTTTTTTTTTTAGTCATTCAGGCTTAAATCGTGATGCAAAATTCATAAAAGTTGTAAGAGTTTCCTTAATAGTTCAATCTAAGTGTCTCACACCAAAAAATATGCTCCAAACACAACTGCATGTCAAATATTTACAGTTACATACAAAATCATATAGCTCAAGGCATCTTTGCATCTCTGTTAACAGATTTTGGATTCATATAAACTCCATATATTCATATAAACTTTTGCAGGGTCTGCCTCATTTAAAATTGGTGGATATCTTTGCATGATCATGCAAACAAACTAAACAGTATATTGCTTGGAATTTTCACACATCAAATCAAATCAAGTTTATTTATAAAGCACATTTAAAACAATCCTATTTGACCAACGTGTATTAAAATATAATTACAATACAAATACTGACAACATCAATAAATACAATTTCTGGTGGAGTATGACGTAAAATACTATTGGGACAACACAAAAGACTGCAAATGTATAATTACAGAAATGAAATTAAATAAACAAGATATAATTTCTTACTAGGGTTTTAGACTGGATTTGAACTGGTCCAGTGACTGTGAGGACCTAATGCTGTCTAGGAGCTGCCACAGAAAAGGCTCAGAAAATGTCAACACAATGCAACTTTATTCTCAAATATTTTGTTTGACTCATCTGCAGTCCAGTCACAGACATGAGATCCTTGTTTTAGGCTTAATCTTGTCAAGAGTCAAGCGTTTAATTGTCCCAAGTTGCTGAAACATTGCACTGCAGATAGCAACATTCGTGCAATGTTGCACAGATGTTACTTTCATAAGGGAAGGTTCTGGTGTAGTGCTGCATTCAATTTCAAACGGGAATAAGGAAATGACCACTTCTGAATTTTAAAAAAAGAGTTTCCAGTTACTGGCGTACAGTGCAGCTCATGCATTATGGTTTAAAAAAACAGCGAGAATGGACAGTTAAGGTATGAGCTGGTACTGAAACATGACAAAAGTGTGTAAATTTCACCAAATCACGTATTGGAAAAAATTTGTTTTCTTCTCTTTTCTTTCTTTTGTTTCATTTTAGCTTAAAAAAGCATGGAAAACAGATTTGACTTTCCATATTATTTCTGCTTTATTAACACTTTAATTTTGAGTTATGGTGGGTATTTTTCATAATATATTTTCGAGTCAATTTTTTTTTTTATCATTGCAGTACCTTGTACACAGAGCACTGAGCTCTTCAACATCTGAATGTTATCAGTATGTATAGTTTTAGGTCAGGGGTGCACAATTCAGTCCTACGAGAGCTGCAATCAAACAGGTTTTCCATGTTATCCTGCTCCAACACAGCTGACTCCAATTAATGAGTGATTGTCCAGAAACATTTAACCCTTTAATGCATGCAGTAATAATAAAGGCACACTTTTCCTCCAAAGGTAGTATTTTACTGCTACAGACATGTGCAATAATGTTTATTTAGAAAAGAATATATTATATGAAATAATTACTCAATAAACGAATAGCTGAATCATTTGCATTTCCTATTTATAACAAAGACAAACTTGTATGATTACAATGTATGCATGTATGTTCAGCTATAGTAAATATTGTGTATTGAAGAGTGTACTAAATGACTTAGTGTCCACTTAAAAAATATGACACTCATTCATAATAATGCAAGAAATCATCTTGTAAATATGTTTCCACTGCACTGACAATATGCGCAAGTGGATTTATTTGATTCAGCTGTGCTGAAGCACAAATACATGGAAAACCTGCTGGATTGCGTCCCTTGTAGGGTCCCCTGGTACCCCTGGTAGCCTTGGTTTAGGTGATTTGTATGTGGGCTTTGAATGTATGTTCATCTCCATGCTGTTCTGAAAACAAATTCCACCTGTTTTGTCATGTAGTTATTGAAGTAACGTAAATTGAAACATAAATATTACTTTTTTAAAGTAAGCCTCCATTGAGAGTATTAGTGTTGGCTTGTTAGATTGTTACATGCGGGGGACAGTTCTGCCGCTTGAGCTCCACAGTGGCAATGCTCCATCTGTCCACACCATTAAAATGTTTCTTAGTGTGTCTCTTTCTCAATTTTGCAAGTAGATCTCCCCTGCTCAGATCTCTCCTGTAAAAAATGCTGAATTTGTCCAGTGTGTGAAATTAACTGACTTTTTTATCATTTTGTTTGTTCAGTTGTAATTTTTATCTGAAATTTCATGATATTTCCTGGATCTACAATGAGAAAATGCAAAGATTTTAAATTATTTTGCATTATAAACTGTGTGTTCTAACAATATAAAAATATGTGTATTTAAAGAAATCCCTGTTTGGATAGAGTCAGCATGGTTCCTATCAACCATATGCTGATTCCATCTGCCCTCCTTCTGACAAGACAGAAAAAGTTATGCATAACAACAGCAAAAACTCTCCTGAATAAGCTCCTTAATTCACCTCATACAACTAAACTGTTTTATGTCCTTTGATCAGATGTCTGTAGGCTTATACTGAACAGAAAATGTATATGTTACTGACTGACAAAATGCAAATCCACAACTAGGAACATGAAGCTCCCAGGTCCCTACATGGAGGATACAGCCTGCATGTCCTGAGTGTGCTTGTGTCTTGTTTGCCTTGGCTTTTGGCTGTGTGCAGGCACCTGGTTAGAGTTTTATGTTAGACTTTTGGGTGGTGTTGCTGTTTTTATCATCATTGGTTTGTGTAAAGCATTTTGGAGGCATTAGCTGCACAAATGTGTTATATAAATGAAATACTTGCACTGAATATTGCACTGACAATACAGTGCAATATTCATACAATATATTGTGTGGAATCAGGACATATAAGCATGGTTGTATCGCTGTTCATCTTATTAAACTTGTCTAGGAGGGAAAAGTCAATCTTGAGGTGGTTTTGACCTCTTTGCAGTTTCTTTGGCCCTTGTGGCGGTGGAAGGTCCCTAAATGTTAAATGTTATAAAGAGGATGTGCAGTCATGTGTTCCCCACTGTTTACACCACCATGTTGGACGGCAAGCATCCAGTGATAACCACCGCAAGCTGAGCATGTACACACAAACTAAAGCATAAATCCAGCATAAACACACACACAGCTAGAATGGATCTGGTATCAAACACTCTCAAAATATATCTGAAATAGCTGGATCGAGTTTCTGCGAACAATGATCTCTTAACTGCATAATCCGGTAGCGATGTGTTCCCAGTCCTCTCGCCTCACAGCTACAATCCATTTGTCCCGTCTCTCGGTGTTTGTCAGTAATCTGTAGAAAGACAAGCCAATGTTTTGGCCATGTATATTCCTACACCCGAATGCGCAGCATGAAATCACCTTTTCACTCGGAGGAATACCCCAGATAGTACAATCTGTCCGAGTTTAACTGGTTTAGAAATCAGTCGGATGCCGTCCAATATACCGACAGACAAAAGTCAGGTGACTCGATGACGTCAGCTGCACGTCCTCTATACCTGATATATGTGTATGTTTGCAATACTTGTTTGCAAGTCTGAGAAGCAGATCAAAACTATGTTGTGTTCCTGATGTCTCAAACTCAGCATTTATGTTTCTGTAGCAAATATTTGCTCTAAGTTTTCAGCCATTTATACTATTTACTATATGTTAAAATAATTACCAATTGTCTCATTAACTTAGCATAATAGCTTTTGAATATGAGTTTCGCTGCTAGCATTAGCAACTCATTACTGTTTTAGCTAACAGCTTTTTCTACTTGTTTGGAATCCCAATATTAGCTCTTTCAACATGATGAATTTTTTGAAAAAATGTAGCCAAAATAATCATAATTAGGTTAAAAAGAGATGTCAGCTTTGTTGCAGTACTTATCTCTGTTGTGACTAGCATTCATCTTGATGAAAAGAAAGTGTCATCAAACACTAAAATTAGTCCCTGCAATGGAGTTGAACATTTTCCACCAAGCTGGTGGCAAGAAGACAATTTTAAATCGATAATTTTTGGGCTTGGACCAAACATTTAAGCTTTTAATTGAAATGTTTCCTAAAAACCCAGTTTGTGATATCCACTGTTGTTTTGCTTTATTATGCTTCCATCCTTGATCTTACTTGATGATATGACCTTTAGGATCAAGATGAGAGGAGTCCTTTGGAAAAACATGAGGGGGTAGGGTGGATAAAGAGACAGGGGTTTTTGTGGGGGGTTGTAGTAGGTTTTAGGGTGGGGGTGTTAGCATTAGCTGCCAAATGGAAGGTACTTCATATGAGCATGGACTGGGAGTAACACTCAAGCTGATGGGATGAACTTGCCTGAAGCCAAATTCATGTAACTAAACAGGGTGCAGTTCATTCACACATACGCAAAGAGAGAGAATGAAAAGCGCGTTACCGCTCCCTGCTTTATATTCAAACCATTCATAGTCTGTGTCTGAGGTACCAACTCCCATGGCAACCCAGATCCCGCCCCCCACTCATAGCCCAACATATGAAAGCCATCTGTGCAGACCCCCTAATCTCCAGCACTTACACACTCCCTGCCGAGTCTATATGCTGTGTGTATGTGTGTATATCTATTTTTTTAAACAAAGATTACTGGCTGGAGAGATGATCTGGGGAACAAAGGCGGTTCAGTCAACTACATTAAGTTCAGAACTGCTTCTGCTGCAACACTGACAACCAGAGCTATGTGGGTGTGTTGCAAAAAACAACAAAAAAACTGATATCTTGTATATTATTTTCAGCTCCCATAAAATAGTTTACTTCTAATCTCAGTAGGGATGCATCAAAGGAGAGTGTTGCAGTTATGTCTGCTGAGGTTTAGGCTGTGAATTCACTAATGTGGTAAAGTTGGACTACATCACAGTCCAGATGTAACACTAGGTTATCCAGAGACTGTGTAAAGATAATTTCCCAAAGAGCTGAGTGTCGTTCAGGACAAATTTGCATTATTTTGCAGTTGTTTGATGATGTTAATGTCAGTGTGAACATTTGGTTTATAAGGTTAAAGAATCTGTCCTCATATTACCTTATATTTTATTTCCCTCCGTTGCACCAAGCAGCTATAGTTTTAAAACCACCTGCTCAAAGTTCTCCGTTGTCCCATCAGTCAACATAAAAACAGGCCTCCCACACCACTCAGGTTTTTTTAGCACATCCAGTCGCTGCTTGACTGGGATCCAGATGAAAGGAGTTTAAATCTGCAAACTCCAGGAATTATTCCCCTAGCTGTTTTTCTATTGTAATAGGGGACATTGTCCTGCTGGGGGACACATTGCTTTATCATGAGATGAGCAGTGTTCACACTATGAAGGACTGACAATGGACAGATTCTGACCTCTTGCCGTATGAATTAAGATAGACGCTCCATTATTCTGTAATAGCTGTTAATGTTGTCGTTCTTTGATCAGCATGTTGTAGAAGAGGGCCACACATTCATTGTGATTTGTTTTATTTAAAACAAAATGATGACAAGGTAGAAAAAACATTTTTAAGTTTTTCACTGACTTACAGTAATGACCAGTATTCAATATGCAAACACACAAAAGGCAAGAACCTTTTATTTGGCTGATGGACTGTGTGGAGTGGAGATGAAACACATTTTCACCCACATCTCTGTTTTTTACTCTACATTTAATAATGACAATGTGTTCCAACACAGTAATAATAACAGAATTTTTATCTACCTGCTGCAAAATATTAGGTCAAACTTTAAAAAAAAAGAAAAAAACTCTTAAAAGTTAATAAGACCAGTAGATAAAATTGGCATAACTGGCACAGCGTTCACATTATTAGTGCATTAAAAATAAGAGCTGCTCTTCTTAGGCCACTGTGACATTAGTGAATTACATTAAACAAAACACAAACAGTACAAAATGGTCGTCTAGCTAGTAGGTGGAGCAGCGCAGAATCTAAAATAGATGCTAATCAGTATTCATTTTTAGTAGTGGTCTCCTTACTGATTATGTGATTATTAAAAGTAGTGTAAGAAGCTGCTAATGTAACAGAAAAATAACATTTTTTATTCTAAAGAGTGAGGATTATAAATACCTAAAGAAAAATGTTCATAATGCTTGTTGCTGTTAGGTTGGTCGTTGGTCCAAATCTGCTGGTTGAGGTGAGTTTGTTTTCTTCCCTTCACACAAAACATTAGTAACCTTCATTCTACATAACATCCTTCCTTCACATAGTTGCTTAAACACCAAGTACCGTGCTGGAAACAAGATTTATTCTTTAGCGTGTTATCCTTTGGACTGCCTTTTTATCTCTGTTTTTCCAGAAATCAGGTTTTGACTGGATCGCATTTTATTTTATCAACTTTTACCAAACTGCTTGAGACCTTTTTAATCATCACCTCGGAGAGAGAAATCAACTCTCATGTTATTTGTTACCTTTGATTTTTAATGCTCTTTCAGTTTTCTGTAGTTTACCTTATGAAGTATCACAGGCCTTCAATCTGCTGAGAGCACGAGTCTCTCCGTTCTCATTGGGGCTGAGTTACTACAGGGATGTCGATCTCTATAGCTGACATCCGTGAGCGTGTGGAGTAACGGTGGCCTGCGTGGCTAGATGCATAACCCTGAGAGGGTGCGTAGCTCTGTGAGGGGGCGTAGCTCTGTGAGGGGGCGTAGCTCTGTGAGGGGGCGTAGCTGTAGGTCTGGGTGCCACCAACCTCTGATCCATACCCATCTGGAGCAGCAACCTGAGACATATAAACTTGAGGCACAACGGGGGTCACCAAATTTTGTGCATAGCCCTGCGAAGGCACATAAGGCTGGGCATCGATGACCGTAGGAGGATACGCCTGTGGCGGGAATGGCTGTGGGCCATAAACTGGGGAGGGAGGAAATCCATTAGCAGTAAGAGGCTGGGCTGACTGGGAGTCAGACATAGAGGTCAGGGGCAACCAGAAAGGTGAAGGCAAGCGCTTACACATACAGTACCACATGAACATGAGAAGGGAAGCCAGCATCAGTCCTCCTGAGCATCCTATTGTTACATACACGGCAAAACCATCTGAGAAAATATTCTCATATCTGGCGTTCATCTCCTTGGTGCGGAAAAGGAACCACACTGACGGTGCAATGGCAATTGCTCCGCCTAGGAAGAGGAACATCCCAGCAATCAAGTGGCAGCCCGGACTGTTCACCAGGAATCGGACTGTTTTAATGTCCGGTTCTGGCTTATCTGAGCAGCAGCAGGTTTTGCACATCCCAGCCATGCAGAGTAACAGGGCTAAAGAGCCGAGCAGGAGACCTGCAGGAAGGCACAACTGCAGCAGCCGCAGATCCAACTGGTCCACTTTAGAGTACCACTGAAAATGAAAACAAATGTGTTTCTTTTCAGACAAGCACAACAAAAACATGCAGGAGAATATTAAATGTTTATGTGTAATACCTCCGAATCATAATAGTAGCATCCTGAATATCCATCCTGTTTCACACATTTAGCCCATAAACCATCGTACACGCTAATATTCTTGGCATTGCGATTGAAGGTGACGAGCCTCGTCACCCGCCACTGCGGGATTAGTGTTGCCACGGCGATCCCACCGACAGACACAAAGGCGATAAAGAAGGCGAAAGCGTTTGTCGCGTGGATGTCCCGGCACGACATGGCTGGTTGGTGAGGAACTGAGGCTGCAAGACAGACAGAAAGCAGTCGCCGCTTAGTCCAATGCAAAGAACGTGGTTAAAGAAGTTTATCTGACTGGCCCCATTACTACTCTGGTATGCTTAGTGTGCCACAAGCTGACCTAGCTATGGGCAACCCCCTACATTTCTATTCAGCACAGTGTAGTTGACCTAATATCTGCTGTCCCTGAGAAACAAGGCTCTCATTTCATTTGCAAACAAAGTGGGAATGACTTGGTGGCTGAAGCTGCACAGCAGAAGTGTCTATGCAGCAGTGCATTACCAAATCTCTACAGCTGAACAATAAGTAATTGAATTAGAGGCTCAGACTTTATGTGACAGCGACTGACCATCACAATATAACTTCTTACTGCTTTTATATGAAAAAGGCTGTTTTAGTTTAAGCAAACTGAAATTAAGTAATAGTATTAGTTATATTGTTTTTACTGCTTACCAGTCAGTTTATTTTTAGTTTATTTTACACAGAAAAAGTTAAGAGATATTCAATTTAAGGTGGAATATACAGAAAGTTCACTCTACACTGGTTTTACAACATCAGTGTAGTATATTTAAGTAGAATCCTGAAATGGTGATTCCTTCATTTCACACAAAATGTATTTAACAATCAACGTCTCACTAACTTGTATGTGTTAGGTTTTGTCTTGGTCTTGTCTTTTCTCAATGTGAACAGGATGAAGAAGAGGACTGTTTAGATACAAGCTATAATTGAATCAGGAGATTTATTGGTTGATTTATGTTTCAGATACTTATGTTAGGGTTTGTCACCTTGTAGGAGAAAAGCATGTTGTGTAATTAGTACTTAAACAGCTGCACGTTGCATTCAAAGTTCAGAGAAAGTCAGTCTTTAGATAAAGGTTATAGTACATTTATGGTTCTTTATTACATTATCCAACAAGATAAATATCCCTACCTTGCATGTTTATATGTCTAAGACTAAATCCCTGTGGTGTTGCTTTATTAAGAAGGTACAGGTAAAGCAAAGTCTCCAGCCTTTTATAATATATCCTTGTTTAAAAGTAGAAGTGCAGCTTTTTTTCTGTAAGTGTGAAAGCATGTGAAAATCCACACACCTGTTAACAACATTTAATAACAGCTCTTGGACAAATTAATAATAATCCCATTCTATTATATCTTGGCTGAATTAAGATTATTTGGATATTTCTATTGAATTAATACACACGCTAAAATCTAGTATGCAATTTTGGATAGTTACCATCCTTCAGAAATATTAGAAACATTCTGATAATTACTTTACTTAAAAGTTTATCTTATGTTTTTACTCTGATCCTGAAACGATCTTTATGCATGCTGATAACTATTGATTTATTTTTGTTAAGCCAACATTGTGTCTTACATCCAAGTACTGACTCATTATCGTAACCTGAAGTGGAGACAATGATAACAGTAGGATAACCACACAAAAGGGCAATTGCTATATATTTAAGTCAGGTTTGTGGTTATGAACCATAAGCGTGTAATAACAGCAGTCCAAATAGCTATGACTGCATACGGGCGTGTCAAGCAGCCGCGCGAGCGATGCTTTAATTAGCTTCTACTAGCTTGAAAACTTTGTAAGTATGGTTTTCTACCCCAATGAGTGCATTATACTTGAAACAAACGACGCACTTCCATGTATTGTTGTCTGTGTGAATTAGAACCGATATGTTAAAAGGGGGGTAACCAACAAAGAATTGAAATTCCCATTAAGTTTCCCCTCTAATTAGTGAGCTAGCCGAAGGCTAAAGTGTTAGCATTAGAGTAGCGTACCTGTTGCAAGCTTCTGATCCTTTAAAATGAAGGCAAAACTCTATAACTTTAAACAGTATTGTGTCATATACCTTTTATTTGAGGATGTCCATCAGCATTTACAGCGGAGTCGGCGGCATTTTACGTGAGATCCCCCGTACATACTTGAACAAAAACCGAGCAACCACTTACAGTAGATCGGAGCATAAACAGGATGTAGCCCAGCTACTTCTGCCCTCAGTGCTGTCTTGCAGGCAGTTAACTCTTTCGTTTCTGATTGTTCACCTTGGTTTTAGAATTCATGATATTGAGACAAGAAATGGTTTAAATAACACATAATCAGTCAAATAGTTTGAAAACAAATACACAAACAAAAAACGAATATAATATATTCTAAACCACTTTATAGATTAAACCAGATAAGTAAAAGATGAAAAGAAGAAAATAACAGAACAGGGAAAGGGTATTTTAATTGTATCAAACTGTACAAAGTAAGAACATAAATAAGCAAAATTTCCAGGTAAATTTAATTGCAATTACATGGCTTTGATGCTTGTCACTGATGAACTCTGATCAAATTCTTTTTGCATTTCAGGGAGACATTCATACTCACTTGATATACAAATCCTCTGGACATGAAGGACTAAGTGATCTTCTCAGCGGTGAGATCATATTTGTGTATCATATATATATGCATACTTGAATAATTTGATATAAAGTACATATTTGTAGAAGCAAATCGACTGTTCTGTTTTGTATCCATAGTTCCTGCTAAACACAGAATGGGTTTCTGAATATTGCATTTTATGTGTTTCTTTAACAGGTGATCTACCAGAGCCGCCTTTCCCCAGCCCTCCATTTCCAGGATCAAAAGTTCTTCACTGGAGAAAAAAGAGACAGGTGTACATTCGTTAGAGGCATCACATATTCCTCTATCTGACTGACTGTCAGAAATTCATCCTTGTAAAATGCTGTATAAAGGGTGGTGGGTAGCTGGAGCCTATCACAGCAATCATTGGACGATAGACAGGATACACCCTGGAGAGGTCACTAGTCCATCACAGGCCAACACTGAGAGATAAACCAGACACACACACACACATTTACTCCTAAAGACCGTCTTTGGATGGTGTGAGGAAGGCGGGGTACCCGGAAAGAACCCACAGAGAGAACATGCAAACTCCACACAGAAAGCCACTGTCTGAGCTGAGGCTCGAACCAGCAACCTTCTGGCTGTGAGACTGTGCAGCTCTCTATTTCCCCATTTTTCTTGAAATATTTATCCTATAAGAAGAGCCTCTTGTTTTTTTTTGTTTTTTTTAGAGAGGTAGTCAGCTTATTTTTTTTCTAGTTCTTCAAACTTACTTTTTTTTGTCACATTGCACAAACAGACAAATCTGGTGAAGCTTTCCAAAGTTTTGTTTAGTTTTGTTGTATTTGTTCAGTTTTTTGGCAGGAGACATGGGTTGATCATTGTGTTTATTTTCCTGTTTTGATCTATTCTTTTATATAAAGTCTTAACTAGAGACAAAATAAAATACAGTGGCCATACATCATTTGAAAATGATAAAACTGTTGTCTCCTCTCAGGCTCCACGTATGTCACGAAGCATTGAAGATGAGACCAAATACATTGAGTTAATGGTGATCAATGATCATTTAATGGTAAGTTTTAACTGCTCTAAATGTTTTAAGGTTGTGGTTATTTTATGCTGTTTAACTTAAAAAAAATTACTTTCCTCCTTATGTATCTATGACTCTAAGACAAAAAATGTATGTTGGAACATGTAGTCTGAAATAATCAGAAATAAACTCACATTATAAAACAGATCTTATTTAGATCACTTTCCAACTTAGGACTAGACTATGACTAAGCTGGCAAGTATACCTGGTGGACACCAGCAGGAAAGAGGGAGATATAATTTATGGCTGGAGATGTGTTGCTATGCGAAACAGCACCATTTAACATATAGAGGTCCAGTTAAATCAAATGGGGACATGTGTCCAAACATTTGACTGGCTTTGTACATAAAAAATGAACCATAGATCTTGAGGACTGGACTTGAGCTCCCTGATTTATTGTTAACCAATGTTTCAAATGTTGGCTAGTTTTGAATCATTCAATCCAGATTATAATTCCTTCTATTGTGTTTGCTCTCTCTCTCTCTCTCTCTCCAGTATAAGAAGCATCGTCTTTCCATTGGGCACACAAATAACATTGCTAAGACGGTGGTCAATATAGCTGACGTGGTAAGAATTATATTGATCCTCTTCTTGGAAAGCTTTCCACAAACTCTTCCAGGTATTGGAAGTGAGCACACGTTGCTCTGACTGTTCATTTAACCAATCCTACTCTTCCTTTGAATCCTGCGAGGCAGCTGTTAGCCGGCCAGCTCCTTTGCAAATGTTCAGATTTCAGTGGAGACTGAAGCAGCAGTGGCATCCCAACAGATATTTTAAAGTGTGATTTGTTTGTGGCCATGTGTGTGTTTAGCGTAGCTGAAATCTGAGCGGCTGCAGGGTCATGTCTGCAAGGTGATAGATCGATAAAGGTCATGCTTTTTGTTGTGTCCTTGAAAATGATCATATGAAGTTGGCTCTGTTTGGGAAAGACGCTTCGATTTCTATTGTGAGCTCCACATCATAACCTTAGAAGCAGTGGTCCCTCAAGAAGATGGTAAACTCTTAAGTTTCTGCCCTTTTTAAAAGAAAAAAAGCTGAGAAAAACACTGTTTCAGGAAGAGTGACATCTAAGACTATTTAGTTTAACTAAAAGTGCATCACTGGTTCTGTATTTGCTCATCGTCACATCATTTCTGATCTTTGATCTATAGGGGGGAGAGTTATGAAGTTACGAAACTACAACCCATCAATATTTTTATTAAACTGCGTCATAATTGGTTATAGCAGGGGAGAGACGTACTTATGGAGGAGGAAACCGATTTTGAGACTGCAACCGGCATCTGTGGGGTGGGGGCTAAAGCTAACGGAGTTGCTGCAGATTCAGCAACTGCTGGTTGATGCACGTGATCATTTTTATTTGTAAAAGCTCATTTTCATTTGGGTCACTAGCTCATTGTGTATATTATATGTTAGGTAAATTATGTATTTGTTGGCAATGTTGTCTTTAGCTTCTCAGTGATTTTAAAATTAACTAATTAGTAAAGGTAGTGATTACTATCTAGCTAGAGCTACCTTTAAGCTAGCTGAAAAATAAGGGGGTATACTCCGTATACCCGCTTATACTCTAGACTACACCACTGCTTGGAAGTTATAATAAATATAACTATAAATAACCTATTTAGGAAACTTGCAATGTTTCCTATGCTGCTAACAAGCACCTGATTTTTTTCTCTTTTTAAAATTTTCATTGAACAGATGTGTAAGGGTATATGATCAACATGGTATTAACAAAGTAAAACGTGGAGCAGCAACACATCTGGTGCAGACTTTATCTGTTTTTGGTGTTCCCTTCTCATCAACTGGTGTTGGAAGGCTTTAATGTTTCCATGTTGATGCATTTACAAACACAGTCAAGGAACATGAATCATATTCATATGAAACTTCTGGCATTTCTACGGCCTCAGTGTTTGCTTTCATAAAATGGAGATCTGCTAAGGCCCCCTGGACACAAACATTGTTATCTGCCTTTGCCTGCTTTGTCCTTCATACAGTTACCTTTGTTGACTGTCTGGTCTCTTGTGATGTGCTGCTGCCTTGTGGCAGGATCACACCGACTGTTTGACTTGTGTCGTAATGAGTAGCTGGAGACACTAATGGGAATGAAGCACGCTTGTCAGTTGTAATAATGATCTGATTGTGTCATTCTGTATTTTCTCTGACGCTTTCCATCACACAAGGACTTTGAAGTTGAAGCTTTACAACTTTCAGAAGCTAACTTTGAGTTTGTGTTCACTGCACAGATTTTCAGGGAACAGCTTAATACGCGGATTGTGCTTGTTGCCATGGAAACCTGGTCGGCTGACAACAAGTTTAACATTGATGACGACCCCATGGTGACACTCAAGGAGTTCATGAAGTACAGAAAAGACTTCATCAAGGAGAAGTGTGACTCGGTGCACCTATTCTCGTAAGTGTTGTGATTAAACATAGGAAATGGATTATTTCTCAGGGCAATGTCTTTCCACTAAACGCATAACGCCCTTTTTTTTCCAGAGGCAATCGCTTTCTTAGCAGCCGCGGTGGAGCCTCTTATGTGGGAGGAGTCTGTTCTCTCACTAAAGGCGGAGGAGTTAACGAGGTAAGAGGTGAACCAGGAAGAAATTACTAAAAAAAAACTTTTTAGTTCAATGAATCAAAATATTTCTGGAACAATTTTTTTCATATATTTCTTTTCCCCATTACACTGTTTTCCCCAAACTGATCCGATGTTATGTCCACTCTGCTTTTTACTCTGCATATGTATATTATTTTTCTTCCAGTACGGTAAAACAAGTGAAATGGCCATCACCCTTGCTCAATCTATCGGACAAAACATCGGCATTTTCTCTGACAAGAAGAGGATCCTCAATGGTGCGCTGATGAACACGATGAGTGCCTTTATTCAAAGCTTCATCTTAATACATTTATTTCTTTTTCCAGGTGAATGCAAATGTGATGACCGTTGGACCGGCTGCATCATGGATGACATTGGGTAAGTTAGAATAAATGTTCATCTCTTCTCTTCCCCACCTCTCACAACCAGTCAGCTCACCTGTCACAAGATGCTGGTGACTCAGTTTTGCTGCATCCTCATAGCTTTTTAACTAATTCTGATAACTATCTACTTGGATTCAGTGTCGCTCACACAATAATATGTAGTTTTTTTTTTTAATTTTAAATTCTGCCTTTTTTATATCTGGACAAAAAAAACACATTTGCTGGAATGTTATTGTAGTTTTATAACTTACCACTAGGTGTTAGTCTTGGTATATTTATGAGATTTGCATGTTTATATGATGGGAGATCTTTTTGTAATAATATTTTATGTAATAACATTTGAGAATAGTTAATAAATCAGCCTGTGTATGCGTCATAAAAAATAAAACTGTCTTAAAACGTATCTCTGTGCTGTACAAGCTTGCTTGGCATTGTGAACAGATGGATGTTTGTGTGTATTTGCCAGTACGAGTCTGTTTGCTGTGTGTTTGTGAGTGTAAGCCCCTCTTCTTAAACACTTCTTGCATTCCCCCTCTATCCCGAATGAGACAGCAGGTGAGCAGAAGCTTGCTACACTATTGCTTGTGCTGGTATTGAAGCAACTGGCTGCCTCAGAGGGGGTTGTCAATCATCACAACCTGTCCTATGTCATCCAGCAGCACCACTGTGGCCCCAGCTTCTCTTTTTATTAAGAAAATATGAATAAATACAGTTCCATGTCCTGTTCTAGAAATACACTGGCTGTATTTTTCATGATCTCATTGTTGTACAGTTTTACATTTACATGACGTCTATTATTTCTTTGCCAGTGTCTCTGGCTTATCGACAATGACTTTATTTGGTTTTTCGGATTATTGAAATGTTCCCTCTTTTCTCTCTTCTTTAAAAGTTTGAACATTTCATAATTTCTTTTTATCCATATGTAGCGATTGATACAGTCTGCGATGTCATTCTCATGTCTTCATCTCAGGCTTACAGCAGTACTCTCTCTGATATGCCACATCTAGATCCTGCTCTACTCAGACTGTTCTTAGATAATGAGGTCACATTACAGGGGACAGGTCCTCCTTTCAACCTGTCACCTGTGAATGAACCAAGCTAGAAATTTTATTCCTCAACGTCCAATAAATGTTATTTCAGACATTTGTATTCAATGATTTCAGTCATGTTCCCTGATAGATCTTTGTTTTAGTGTCTCGGCTCCTGCATGCCCGATCTACTTAACTTGAACACTAATATTTTTTTCTACATTGTTTTTACAGGGTGTAGCTGCCATGTGTGTTTCTGTACATAAGTGGATGTCGAAGTGGATTTGTTAGCTATGCGTATATTCAGCATGTGTACTCCTACAGAGGACACATGTGGTGGTTTTTTATAGTTAACCCACATTTCTTTCAGATCTGTAAATCCTAACTACAACTTCTATCCTATGGTTGAGTTAGGATTTTAGATGATTCACATATTCATGTTTTTTTTTTATTCTTTAGTAATTCTATTTCATTTCCAATATTCTCTCATGAAAGAGCAGATTTTTCCTTGAACAAAATCAGATCAAAATATGTATTTTGACATTTATTAAAAAAAAAAAACACTGAAAACGTCAGAGATGGCTGATTGCGGTTCACTATGATCTTTATTGTTTTCAACATAACAGAAAAAGTTATTTTCCCGTTAAGTCTTCAGAATATCTCAGTTGTGGGACCAGGAACAGAGGGGGGGGGGGGGGGTCTTTATCAGTAATTAATTGAAAAGGCAAAGGAGTGAAACGTTCGATGGGAAGTCGAAGAGTTTCTGATAATGGACACCTCATTGGACATTATTCAACTTATACCATGGTCCTTATCAAAGGAATACTTTTTTAACCACTTAGTGATACGTTATTATTGTTTTTCCATTTAAATCATAAGTTTGTCACAAGAAGCGTCTGTGCGTCATTTACAGTCTGTGGTCCGAGTGGACTTATGTCTGTCGTTGTGATGCATTACCAAGGTAACCGACTCTGGATACAGAACCTGCAGCTGAAATAAGGTATGTAAATGTGTGAGCTGGGTTCCTGTAGCATTTGAGCCTGGGGAATAATTTAGAAAAACAACGCCACCTGACTGGAACCTTTTTTCAATAGGTGTCCTATAACACTTTTAACGGACACCCTGGAGCCAATCGGTATCAAATATTCACCCAGACTACGGTATAAACAAATTTCACTAGTATTACACACAGACATTAAGGTATCCTACGTAACGTCACATATGCATCTGACCAACCCATAAACTGATTATTGTTGGAGACAGTGCTAGCTTGTTAATCCACCCAGCCATCTATACAGATGTTCTCACATACAGTAGATCTGGTGGTCCATGAGTTTAAACATAGATGGTTTACTCATCTTCTTCGCTACCGGGCTTCTCTGTGTAGAGTGTGGTTGCTGCTGTTCTCAGTTCTTTCTCCCTTATCTTTTAGATTAAGATAGACCGAGTTAGCGTAGCCTGTGGTCTGCACAGCCTGCATATAAAGCATTGTGTTTGGATGTTCAATCTGTAGTAGATGCTCTTTCATGAGGGAGGAAATGTTTTCAAGACGTCCAGCTGTCTTCTCTTTAAACTCTCAACATTACAAAACCTGCATGCTGTAAATAGTTCAGTGTGGTTTAGATGCTGCCTCCCAATATCCACCAAAGGGGCGATGAGCTTATCATAAAGGAAGTGAACATTTTTGTCATATTTAAATGTAATACTTGATAAAATACATATTTTGATCCCAATATGTGTTTATTCTGAAATAAACAACATTTTTAAAGCTGAATGATAAGGCCTTTTCAGGTGGTGACAGCTGAACCTCTTTTCTTGTGTGAATTGTGTTAGCATGCTTCGTACTTATTTTCCTTATAATTATATTTAGATTAAGACTACAATAGGGTAATAACATTTAGCTTTGGCACACATGTAAAAAATCAGATTACATTCCCAGATTCTGGACAACCTTTAATCCGACTAGTTTGGAAATGTGTCTGAAAATAATTCATTGTTCATCAAGGCATCACCTCTGGCTGATCATATCACCATCTTCAGTGTAGCTTCATTTAGTTGCATAACTTATGAACCAGCCTCTTGTGGCCCTCGAGTTTCTCTTATGTTATTGCATTGCCATCTGTCAGTCCTGATGAAGAGCAGCATCAAACAAGCTCCTGCACAAAGATGGTAATTAAGCCTGACATGGCAATATAATATAATGATACTGCTCAGTGCTTGGTCGAGACAGAGCAGTGGACATTTCATCGTAACTAGAGTTTTTGTTTTTACTTTTCCTGGTGTTCATTGGACTCGAGCTACATGTGTCATGTGATGGTCTTTAAAATTTTATTCTAAGTGAGGAGCAATGATAATTATGGGTTTAATTGTAAGCGTACACTGCCAGCAGTGTGATTTCTGTTGAGTGTTTTTGGATCTTTAGGAGCACATTGTTAATTGATAACACAATAACTGATTAAAAAGGAATCACTTGTTGGATAAAATACATCTTAAAATCCATCACATAAGTTTCCATTTGATTCTTTACATGTTTGTTGTTGCTGTATATCTGCCCACCATTTAATTATAGGTATCGTCTCTGAACTGTGAGTATTGTTAACCAGTGCTACAACCTTAAATATGTTGGGTGTTTGGTGACTTTTGGAAAACCAAACTGATAAAAACCCAAACTGATGACCTTGGTAAAAATCAACATGACTAATTGTGCAGCAGACTGTTTGTTTGAGTTAGGATGCAATAAAACAATTACTTGTTTTCAGTTCTAGTGTTTTTTGGGAGCAAGTCCTCACATTGACATTTATGTCTGAGACTGTTCATAGTATTTCTTTCCTTGTTAACAGCATAATATCTTGTGGTTTGTATTTAACAGTTACTACTTGCCCAAGAAGTTTTCTGACTGCAATGTGGAGGAGTACCACAACTTTCTGAACAGTGGTGGAGGAGCATGTCTGTTCAACAAACCTCTGAAGGTACGCTGTACTACACAAATGTACTCTAAGTTCATACTTAAGCAGGATTTAACAAAAATGTTGGAACATTATGTGAGATATATTCTATTGAAAATAGCAGAACATGTGGTTTCAGAACAAACTCAACATACTCAGAGCTCAAAACAAAGATTTTTTTTTATTTGCTAGGGGAACAAAGGTCTGACAAAACTGAGAAGCCAGAGTCTTTTGGAAGTAAAGTGAAGTTTATTGCTCTTAATGATGCTTCTAAACATAGATCAGATCAATTTCATGGATTATGCTGGATGATTAAGAATCACTAGAGACATTATTGAATGGCTGTGATGATTAGACCTTGAAAAATAATTGAAATATCTGACTGTTGCCATGTAACAAATTTCATCACAGTATCCAAATACACCTTTGAGCTCACATTTATTTGCAACAGACTGATGTATTTTAAAAGCACAGTCCTGCTAAACTGGTCTTCCTGCAGTTAAGTCCTGTCACCCAGTGAAAATATTTCCCACATTATGGAATTAAATGAACAGAAAAGGAGTCCTCAAACTGTTAGTAAAGCTGCACTGCTTATCTGTCCCAATACGACCTTGTTATTTTATTCTTATTATTAACTTTAATAAGAATATATATTTTCTGAAAATATTTTTTTAAATGTGAGTATATTTTCCTACAGTTTTAAGTAAAGTTATGTACACAATGGAACAAGGCTGTAATAATAATAATAATATTATATTAATTTTGCCCTTTTTCTGTTCAGTTGCTTGACCCTCCAGAATGTGGGAATGGCTTCGTGGAGCACGGAGAGGAGTGTGATTGCGGAAATCCAACGGTGAGTTCAAGCAATTAATCAAATTAGATGCATGCAAGTAAGGATTTTACCATTGACATATATAGGGGTAAACAATAAGCAAAAGTGATGGGTCTGAAATACTCTAATTTGACTACAGAAAGCTTAAACATGATCACAGAGATTCTCTTTTGAAGTAAACTTTAAAATAAATTTAAAAAAGACGACTCAGAGCAGTTTTTCTTCATATTTTAGGAATGTGCCAGAGAAGGGGAGAACTGCTGCAAGAACTGCACCCTGACTAAAGGTTCCAGTTGTAGCAATGGACTCTGCTGCAATAACTGCCAGGTACAGGAAAAAAAAAAACACAAATTACACACACACATACACAGTGTTGGCTGTCGTGATGCAGTGGGGACATTAGCAGTATAATTACGTCTGAAGGTGCCAAGTTGAGTCTGAAAAGCTTGTTAAATGTGTTTTTAACTTTATACCTCTGATTTTTGTGGCAGCTAAAAGAAGATTTCTAAAATAGTTCTGGCTGCTTTGTAATCTCTGAGAATAATAACAAAAAATCTGCACACTCTAACTTTGCAATGTAAAAGTTCAGTCCAATAAGCTTTTGATCATAGACCTTTTATAAGGGATGACTTGATGCAGTCTCAGTGTTTATATACAACACAGTCCTGCCGAGCATCATGGGAGATGTAGTCCTAAAATAAAATGCCTGTACTTATTTACAACTATTGCAACTTTTTCAAAGCAAAATAAAAAGAAAAGATTATAAGACGGAGACTTAAGAAAAGCACCCTAGAAAAACTAATCTGTGCCATGTAAACATTGGGCTTTGGCCATCATACAACAAGGCATAGATCACAAAAGAGCAGAAGTCCTAATTGTGTCCTCTTGGTTGTCATGCATTCATATAAAAAGTTCCCATTGACTTTTAACTCTGTCCCCTCCTCTTTGTAGTATAATGTGCATAAACTGTAATTATGCTGCTCTTCAGCTGTAAATAAGAAGACAGGTGTAGGTGGGGGGGGGGGGGGGGGGGGGGGGGGGGGGGGGGGGGGGGGGGGGGGGGGGGGGGGGGGGGGGGGGGGG
>JBAMHX010000007.1:13632025-13643243 GCA_037177515.1 Pseudomugil tenellus | reverse complement strand
TGTGTGTGTGTGTGTGTGTGTGTGTGTGTGTGTGTGTGTGTGTGTGTGTGTGTGTGTGTGTGTGTGCGTGTGTGTGTTGTCCCCGCCTCGCTCCCGGGTAACCTCATGCGCATCAGTGTGATGTCATTGTTGTCTCACATTTTTCGGTGCTGCTCTGACATCATCATTGTGCTGTTGTGACAAAGAGTGGGCCAATTCTCCAATCATGTCCAAGGTCTATAGATAATTACAAGCAGCTTCCCTTGGCAACAAGGAAGCCCACAGACTGAACAAGTATGTACTGGAGTGTATAGACCTCCACTGTGCGCAGGAGCTCCTCACCCTTCCTGTCTTATATCTATTCAAGGATAGAAATTGAGCAAAAGAATGGAGAGACATGGAGCTGGTTACAGAAAAATGCTTATTTTTAATGTTAATTAGCAGGATCCAATCCAACTTTATTTATAGAGCACTTTTTTAAAAATGACAAAGTTGAACCAAAGTTGAACAATTTTATACACAATAAAGGATGTTCTGTAGAAGGACACTGCTATGATTCATTCAAACAAGTCACATGAACAGTTGGAGGATAAATCTGAGACTGATCAGACACCGTCCTGAAAACACTGGAACTGTTGTTTCTTGATTAGTTGGGCACCAGTCCACGTGCCCGACATGGAGCTGCACCCCAGAAACAGTTTGAGAAAACCATCAGAAGATTTTTTAATGAATCATTTGATTGTGAAGATTTTAAAATAAAGGATTTATTTAGGGGGAAATATCTCTGTAAACTCCACTCTCTCCATGTCTTTGGCCAATTCAAGACGTGCTGGTGGTGTGAATGTACGAGCTGCTGCACATGGGACATACTCTCCTTCTGATCCTCACTACAGTGTTGCCTAAAAAGTATTGAGTCTGTATAAGATTTACTTTATTTTTGAATGAATATGACCTGAAACATTATCGGATTCAGAAGTCCAAAAGAGAACCAAATTAACTACCTGCTATTACCTGAATGGAGAGTGTGAACTCTCGCTTCCAGTGTTTTGTGTGTGAACCTTTTGTGTGCCAAGCTTATCAGGTCACGTCAGGTCCTTTCCACTGTGTTACTACAAAATTACAATGAGGACAGTTTTATTCTTTCAACCATTCTTTGGTAAAAACGAAGCTAAATTCAGTTTGCTGCCAACGTTGTAATATTTTCCTTTGGTGTAATTCAGAAATGATTTTTTCAGGATAAGCAAGACTGCAGCAAACCATTTCCAAGATGACGCTTCCATTTCTCCACACAAACCTTCTATTTTATACCAAAAAAGATATAAGTTTGAGTTTGTCCTGTTGTTTTTCACCATCTTTTCATTCAAACTGCATTTGCCATCTGTGAAACCTCTTGACTTCAGTTTTCTTCAGTCTTTTATCGCACAAAAGAGATGGTTTTATAGCTTCTCCCAAAGCAATCAGCATCGTATCTACCTTCAAATTAATACTAGAGAGTTCACACATGTTCACCACCCTGTGATATAAAATGTTGGACAATTACTAATTTGTTTACATTATGTTTCAAATCTGATAATGTTTCAGGTCACATTTATCCAGAGACTTTACTCAGGACCTTTAAGCACCACTGTATGCTGTTATTTCCCAGCTCTGGTCTGGTCTGCTGTCTCAGTCGTTTTATTATACTCACTGCTACTAGCATCTAAACACACAGGCTGATTAAAACATCAGCGAGCTGACAGCAGAGGTTTTTTTTAGCAGCATGCTACTTTCAACATGGCTAAAGGTACATTTCTGCTCATTTTTTTGCAACCTGTGTGTTGGTACTTTTGGAAAATGCTGTGGCAGATTGAAGCATGTGAGATGCAGGAGACTATGACCATGCCCATAACGTAACAGGGAATTACTGTGTGGAGGGGTTGCTCTTAAAAGCCAAGCATCGGTTATTTATGTCCTTATTTAGCTCTTTATGAGCAACAGAATGAGCTTTTGGGAGCAACTTCTTTATTTAGAAAGTTGAAACCCAAAGAACTGGAGCAGCTCACGGAGGATGTCAGCCAAAGTCACGGATCAGATCCAACATTAGGACAACGTTCCTATTGACGCTAATGTATTTATAAATCTGTGCCTTTGGCCAACTCATCCTTTCACAGGCTAAAAACAACAAAAACTAAAAATTTAACAATTTCACCTCCCCTTTTTCCTCAGGACACTATCCCCTGCCAAGTCTCCCACTTCCTCAACAGGATCAATTGCATCCAGCAGAAGGTACCCATACCCTATGCCCCCACTCCCTGATGACCAGAGAAAGGCCAACAGGCAGAGCGCCAGGGCAAGTATCCGTTAAACACGAGATCATAGAACTAATAACTAATGTCACCTTGATTACATGTACTCCATTGTGGTCTGCATAATACGAGGCATGTCAGCATGGAGTATCAGATCGATACATCTGCACCTGGATATGACTTGAAACTTTAAAATGTCTTTCTTTCTTTTTTGCCCCCCTCCCCCCTTTCTCTTTCCAGCTGTGGGAGACATCAATATAAGAGCAGCCTTGCCCAAACTGCCCTCCAAGAACTGCACACATCTCCTTTTACTATGAACGGAAACACAAAGCGAAATAAAACTGACTCTATGCTTGTAAAGAGATAGAGAGCCCCCACCGCCACCCCACCTCCCCAACCCCGACAGGAGATAGACAGGTCTGTTTGAGTTACTGTGTACTCTTGTTGTGAGGCTGTCAAGACAATGCGGAGAAACCAGCTCTGTGTTTACTCCAGAACAGCTGGAACTCCGACCGAGCTGTTCGTGTTTGCTCAAACTTTACGAATGGGACAGGAACCTCCAACACTCTCAACCCCCCGGCCCTCCCCATCACTTAAACACACTTTTTTTTTCTCAGCACTCCCAACGCCATAGCCCCAGCCTCCTCTCTAAAGGGAATAAGCGGTGCCCGGAGCAAAGCCACTGCATCACTCTGCACCGACAGATTTTTGTCAGATACTTTTTGATGCACGTGAATCGCTGTAGAAAGTCCGACACGATGCATGAGACAACGCCGTTTATCAGCAACCGCCTCCAACTTAAAAGAAGAAAGGAAATGTGAAAGGAAAGCATGCGCAGAGGCAGTGTTTTCATACCTTCTGTAGGTTTAAAGCTATCTTTCCACTAAGAGTAAATTTGGTTTTAATAGTAGTTATAGCCACAAAAACCCACATCTTGGACCCAACCTGACCCCAGCTCACCTTTTCTTCAATTTGCTGCTGTGTGTATAAATATGTACAGTAAAATACACACAGTATGTTTTTTGAAAGACAAACATCCTAAGAGAAAACTCAGCCCTTTTGATTCTGCTGAACTGTGCTGTAGACCGAGGCAGATGTCTGTAGATAAATGTAAAGACCCTGCAGACATTTTCCTGTATGGGTTTCTATTTTTTTGTTTCTCCCTCGGGCTTTCCTCTTCTGTGACTTTGACCTCTATACCTTTCTCGGTGCACAACAGAATGTTTTTCATGTTCTTTTTTCTTTTGATTACATCTTAGCAACATTTCCGTCCATATTAGAGAAACCAACGTCCAGAGATGTTGACTGCGGCACATTAAAGGTTTTTTCTGATAGTTTTTAGCTAAGTTTCACTATATTACATGCCATTTCTGAGTGAAGTGAATGGATTGAGAAGTGTTTGGTGTAACTATAGATGTCCAACTTGTCACTTGTGATTTTTCTTATATTTTTTGAACACTTCCCAGTGACACCGCCTTTCCACTGGTTTTTCATTGGGATGTCTGCTGTTTTCACAGTAGCAGCTCATTGACTCACTCAAGTCTGAGATGAAGACATGAATGTGGTGAACCGAACTAAGAGAATCTGAGATTTGTCATTTAAATGTGCATTTTGGATTTAGCTGTGATGATTGAGAATATTTAGCCTTGTAAA
The DNA here is from genome assembly GCA_037177515.1 of Pseudomugil tenellus. Classification (NCBI taxonomy): domain Eukaryota; kingdom Metazoa; phylum Chordata; class Actinopteri; order Atheriniformes; family Pseudomugilidae; genus Pseudomugil; species Pseudomugil tenellus. The sequence continues at coordinate 13,639,326 of JBAMHX010000007.1, read as the reverse complement.
TGTTAACTATGCTGTACAGTGCTTGCTGTCTGAGCTTGTGAAGACCAACAGCATGACAGTTCTATATTGAATCTAAGTTACATCGCTGGTAGGCTATTTGTGGGTAACGGGAAACGAGCATGTCACTGAAAGACTTTTCCCATCATTATCTATTTATTTTGTTTAAATGTGTTTGTGTAACACAGACCGATGAGCAGGATGAATTTATTGCAGGAAGTCATGGGGCTTGAAAATGCGATGTTGTGCTCCTGTCACACCAGTGCAGCTCATTTGAGGTGCACATCTTGGTGATGAATCCCACTTTCCAACAGCAAGCTCTGTGTACAGTTATCCCATTCCTCTACCTTGTGTAGAAACTGTCTTAAAGCCTGAAGTTTTAATTTGACACTTTTCCATTTGTAATTCATGTATACATTAGAGCTGTATAGGTAAAATGACCTCACGATACCAGACTAATAATGCTATTTTCCTTTTATTTTTTATTGCGTACCTTTGTAACTCACTTTTTCTCAGCATTATGTACAGCAACTATTCAAAACAGTAATTAAGTGCATTAATGTAATTATGTGTGTTGAGTTCGAATGGAGACATGTTAGGTGTGTCTTTGTTCTTTAGCTTGTGTTGATCTGTATGATCTAAGGTTTGAACACGTTTTAAATGAGATCTGTACAGGCTCATTGTTTGCCTTTAAGCAGAGCTTATGTTTGTGCTCTGGACCTAGGTTTGGTTCCAGTATTTTCTGAGCATAATTTTACAGCTATGTTTTAACATAAAGCTTTCATCCTGGGGTCCTGGACGGTGTAAATGGGACGCGTTCATGTAGATTGTGAAGCAGCAAATCCTCCAAAAAACAAGGTCTGTTTTATCTACTGAAGCACATTGTTGCTTTGACTGATTCTGACAGAACCACTCTGGCAAATATCTTCACTAATGAGCTGTTGGACTTGGTCTTGAGTCAGAAACTTGAATGTATCCATGTACTAGGTGAGTTTCAGCCATGTGCTCCCTCTTGCCAGACTCATCGGCCCTCGACTCCGGGAATCTCACGTACTAATTTAAACACCCCAGTTCTTTCTTTTCTGTATGCTGTACAGACTTGATGCAAAAATCAACCCACATATTTTTTCCTCTTATTCATTCAGTATTGTAATATATTTAATATAAAATAAAACTTTGATCAACAGCTGTTTGTGTTCAAATTTTTTTCTATATATACACACCAATACAAATACCCAGAACTGTGGATATACAGACTTTATTGATGCAGGAGAGATCCCTACATTGGGTTATCAGACTCACAAATAAATAAAATCTTTGTGAGTAGCTGTATGAAACAGATACGTTCTGCATCTTATGTAGCTGTCACTACAGCTGGAACTGCTGCTGTCCTCACTTGACCATCTTCTACTGGACATATGTATAAACTGTTCATTGTTTCATAAACATGTCACTGCTCTACAGATGGCATCCGTCAAGAACCTGATATTCGTTCAACATTCATCAACAGTGACTATATCAAGTCGTACTCCGTAGGCAGGCTGGCTCTGAAGCTGGAAGGTTTCTGTTGCCATGGTGTCACAGATGATCCTCTAAGGAAAGACCTCCACAGCAGAAAGGGAAATGTTCATCTGTCGCCATACTCCGCTGGTCCCTCTTATGTGTCTTACAAACTGTGGTGGCAACGCAATGTCTGCAGTTTTTCTTGATGGATGGCGCTGGTTTCCATGACGGCTTCTTCATCAAGAGACTGTCGGATGCAGCTTTTCAGTTTGTCGATGCCAAATCCGGTGATAGTGGAAACAGGAACTACATGTCTGAAGTTCATGTAGTTTTTTGGTACCATGTTGTCTGGCAGCACGTCAACAAACTCTGCAGTGGGCAAAGCAGCGGAAATTATGTTAAACCTTTACAAGTTCCACAAGTCTGTAGTGTTACTGTCTAGTTACAGCACAAGATCCGACATAAAAGGTTGCAATTTCTTGCTTTCTGTTCTTTGTCTCAACAGTTCCAGTTATAACATTTTACCATCAAATTATCTACAAGGGTAACTATTGTCTGACTTCAGGTGTTTCGCTGAGTTTCATCCTACAAATAGCAACTACTGATAAAACCTGTTTATAAAATACCTGCGAGCCTGTGAAGATCTCTCATTATATTCCTAACTGTTCTTTTAAATCATCCAGCACATTAAACACGCTCTGACAATCTGGTTGACGCAACAATCCCCAAATTAGACTGATTTATTTACATTTAATCTCACATACAGGAGATATTTCTAGAAACTTATACACCAAGTCAGCCGTCCATCTCTCAAGATACTCCAGTCATATTGTAGGACTGAGCCTTTAGAGACCCATTAGTGCAGTCAGTTTTTCTTTATACGTTATATCGGTAAAAACGTATCAACTAATGCACAAAAATATTTTAAAAAATCACCTTGTGGGTTTTGAAGTTGTTCTTTCAACTCTGCTAGTTTGTCCTCAGCATCAGGCAGGTCCATCTTATTTACCACCAGTAATGCAGGTTTCATCACCAGCTCCTCTTTGTACAACTCCAACTCCTTCACAAAAGAGGAGGATCATCGAGAAGGTAAGACAAATGGAGAAAGAAAAAGTCAAAAATAAAATTGAATACCTAATGTTTATAAATGATGTGTCATATTTCTATTAAACCATGTCGCAGCATCTCATTGACCTTGGTAAGAAGTTGCACAGCTTCAAAGGCCGACCTAAACGGAGTTTTACTTGCCAGCTGGAAACCGCAAACATCCACCTAAAGTCAGAACATAATCAAGCTAAACTTATTTACACAGCTGGTTATACTGATGCAAACATGTTCAAATGTCACATCGGAGTTTTACGCTTCAACACACCACAAATAACAGCTGTTTAGTCCTCTCCAAATGCTTTAGGAACTTGTGGCCCATGCCTTTGTTAAGGTGAGCTCCCTCAATTAACCCTGGGAGATCAGCAACAGAGATCTTCCAAAAGAAGAACAAACAAAAACTCTGTTGAGAATGAGTCAGCTAAAAAGCAAATCCAATACAAAATGCACCAATATGCATTCACAAACCTGTTTATAGTCTGGGTACATTAGTTTGCCAATCTCAGGTCTCATAGTTGTGACTGCATAATGTAAAGAAAGATTCTGGTAATAGGTGAAAATGATCATATATCAAACTCAGAGAGAAAATGTGCATTATTTCATACTTACAAGCATAGCTGGCAATCTGCGGTGTGGCATTAGACAACGCTGTTAGGAGAGAAGACTTTCCTGCATTTGGGAACCTGATGAAGAATAAACACAATCAAACATGCAAGCAAATTTAAACGTGTCAAAATCAGCTTGTTTGCAAGTTTTTCTCTCTCACCCCAGAAGACCCAGATCAGCGATAAGTTTCAGGTCCAGCCTGATGTGTTTAGCCTGACCTTTCTTGGGCTGGAAATCAGAGTAGCTAGAACCTCCAGATCCTCCTTTAGCCACCATCACACGATCCCCCTCAACGTTCAGCTCACCTTACAGAATAAGGATAGAGAAAAAATGGTTTAGAGTGACACAAGGGAAAAGATTTACACAAATACCGAATATATCATATATCATTTTTCACAAACCAAGTATTCTTCCATCATCAGCCGTGACGGTGACACCGACAGGAGCAGAGACCTCCTTGTCTTCCCCTCTCTCTCCCTTGATAGCTCGAACACTGTTGATGAAACAAATTACTGACATGTTTAGCGGAGGACACTAAATGTTCCGAGTCAAAGTTGTGTTAAAGAACACCAACCTGCTGTTGCCTCCCGTTCCACCAATGAAACGTTTGTGTGGGTATTTATCTTTAATCTTCTTCAAGCTAGTGTTCTTTGTTGCCACCACCCAAACATCTCCACCATTGCCTCCTTGTCCCCCAAGTCGGGGCATACCCATGCCACCGCTGCCCCCCCGAACATAAAGGCGGAGGTTGTCCACAAAGTTTCCATACTGTGAAAAGGCAAGACGCACATCTGATTTGGATGATGATTTGGTAGGACACTACCTTAAGGTTTAAGGCGTGTGAACCCACACTTTTGACAGCATAGGCTGACATTTAAAAAAGAGAAAGTGAGGTGGAGAAAAATGGTGTTATCATTCAGATAAGTACTGCTGCCTTTGACCTCAAGTTATTTTTGCATCTGCAACCCAACTACATGAATTCTCATTTGCAGCCCTAGTTACTCCATAATGTACAAAATAATTTAAGATTAATAGCACCATGTTCAGTATATGAGCTGTTTCTAGACCCCATCAAAATGTCTGCTCTACATTCAGAGTGACTGTGTTGGATACTTGTTAATAACAAACAGAAATCTAGTAATAGATCTTAATGGATCTAAATAGTCTTGTCTCACCCACTGAACTGACAACAGTAAATGTATCTCTTTTCTAGACTGACAGACTATGAGTAAAGATTTCCCCTATTGTGATTAAACCCAAAAACCACAATAACTACAAAAACTTGACTGTACGATTTGAAGTGGAGGTGAATGTGGACGTGAAGCTATCTTAGTCGTAGACAGTTCTCATAGTGGTAGTAGCACCCTGTCGCACTGTAAGCTAGCTTTCAAGCTAATGATAAATATAGCTAAAACAAGCTGCACACATGTTTCTCTTCCAAATGCAAGTCGATAGAGGTACTTGCCTTCCGGAAACAAATCCTACTGATGTGGACCATTTTCTGTGGCGTTTATGGCCACTATTGTTTTATCATTGTAGTTTCAATGACAATCGCGCTAGCAGCCATGCGTTAGCATGACGGACCGGAAGTGGTGTGTTCTCTTTGTTTATTGGACAATGATGAGGTGAAGGGCGGGACTTAGACCGGCTGTCATGGGCGTCGCGTTCCAAAACAAAGCATGTTTACTTTTTCAGAGATTATGATATAAGAGTTTCCAGGGATATAGTATAAATTGCACTCTTGCTTGAATTACTTTTTATCTTATGTTATCAGACTAATGTTACCATTCAGGAAAACGAACTGTTATATTGCTGAATCTTTAATGTAGGCTTGCTAAGGCATGTTATAACTGTTATTTCTAATGCAGGTCAACTCAATTAAAACACCATACAACTGTAGAAGCAAAACATCATCAGATTGCAAAGATATTCACATGAATACTGGGGAAATCCATTTGAAATGCATTTCAAAACCTTTTACATGCATCTGTAAATAAAAGTGGTAAAAGTAGCTCAATCCGGCTTATAAAACTGGGGACAAATACCATTTTACAAAACAGACCTCTCTCACTACTGCCACAATTCTGGAAAATCCTGAAAAAAGATTTTACAGAAGGATTGCACAAATTCATAGACAAAGACAAGTACTAACAGATAGTATAGTTTTGGAAGAGATAGATCACCATCAATGGCAATAACTGATGCTATTGATGAAATAACAAAAACAACAGACGATAAGCTATATACAGTTGGGCTTGTATTACTAAAAAACACGATTAATGCACTATTAATCATTTTACTCAATACATTGAGAGATATGGTATTAGATAAATTGTTTTGGGTTCAATTAAAAGTTACGTATCAGTAACAGACAACAGTTTGTGAAATTGCGTGAATTCATCTTCATATTAGATTATTGTTTGTGATGTCCACCATGGTCAATTTTGGGACCAAGCTTGTTTATTTTTTATTGTATGTTGTTTGGCTTGTGTGGTGCAGGTGTTGTATGTGGTACACATAGAAAGGGTTTATGAAATGATTTTTCTCTATCAAAATAGATGATAATATTACATTGAGATGTCACATTAAATATATATTAAATAACATTTCAAGCAGTATTTCAGTATTAAACAAAGCAAAGCAGTTTTTGAATCATAAATTTCTCCACATTATTTATTGCTAACTTATTCTGCAATACTTAACTTATTGTGCTGAGTTTTAAGGCAACACTTACAAAACGTCACTCAACCATTTGGTCATATGTAAAAAAGAGCATTACAAATAATTCATAATGTTAAATATGATTAAAAAACAAATTATTTTTAAAGTCAAAATAATTGTATTTTTTTATTATGCTGTCAGAAAAAAGTTTTGGCAGTTTGCTGGTCTGAATACAGGAAACAATGTTAAGAAATTCATCTGCAGTGACCAGAGAAGCAACTGTCCCATTAATATGTGGAGTTATGAAGCCATTTCCAAACATTTTGGAGGCCAAAACATTTTCACTATCCTGGAAAACACCCAACACACTAATCAGGCCTGCTATTACTGGACTCTCCATATCATTCCTTCCAGAATTCATCTCCACTTCTTCTTCTTTGTTTATTATTATCAGAAATACAGCAGTCTTATCTGAGCACATGCAGCCTACAGGTCTCAGAAACTAGTGTCCTCTTTAAGGCCACTTAACGAGGACGAGACGGTGTCGATGGCGCTGTGAGGATGCTGAGACGCTCTCATCTCTTTCCGTGAACGCGCTCACGCCTACCGGTGCACGTGAGATGCTCATGTGACGACGGAAACAGACGCAGGACCCGGTTTCTCTCTTTCATACTCTTTCATAATCAAGACTCAGAGAACATCTGCCCTTTAATCGAAAGTTCCAGGCTGATGAGACCTGAAAGGAGGGGGTCTGTTTGGGTTTAACCTCATGCGCGTGTATGTGTAATGACGACAGAGAGGTTGGCTCGTTTTCTCATTCAAGACCCCAGACAGTTGGATAGGTCCTCCCACCGGTGTCTGTCTATTTATACAGTTAGAAAGGCTGCCGTGGGTCGTGATAGCAGGACGCCACTGGGAGACAGAGAGATAAATCACAGAACGGTAAGTGCTTCTGTTCCTGGCCGAGTATTGCGGATGCGCGTGAATTTGAGTGTGACCTAAATTATGCAACGGTGGTAACGCAGCTGCTGCCGCATGTGCTCCTTGGACGTAAACTGCGCCCATTCATGAGTAGTTTGAGAGGTTTGCTCCAGTGCGGGTCTGTGAGGATGCTGTGCGTGATGGGGCAGCTTTATCTGCTGCACGAGGCACTTCATCCTGTAGCGCCTGGTGCAGCGACATCCACTCAAATAATCGGTCTTGGATTGAAATGTAACCTAATTTTGCAACTGACCTGAAAGCTTTCTGCAAATGAAGATGAGGATGTTGTTAAAGGGCCAGGAGAACATACACCTGTCAAAAAAACAGGAGACTTAAGTTATACCGAAAAGCTCTCTATATTCTCCTAAATTCCTCCCATCTATCTATCTATCTATCTATCTATCTATCTATCTATCTATCTATCTATCTATCTATCTATCTATCTATCT
>JBAMHX010000007.1:13613610-13629038 GCA_037177515.1 Pseudomugil tenellus | reverse complement strand
TTCCCTTTTGTGCGGTTTGTGAGTGCATAGACAGACAGGTGTGTGTAGATATAGAGATATATATATATATATATATACATAGATATATATATATATATATATGTCAACCAATTTCTTCATTTTTTTCTCCCATGTCCTCAGGCGATGGAGGGCTCCATGTTGACTATTAGTCTTGGCATCTGGATGGAGCTTCCTGGTGTTAACTACAGAGACCTGACCAATGGGAAACGCAGGTAAAGATCGGCTTACAGACGAGGTGCCTCAAACTTCATTTTCATTTTGTATGATTCTTTTTATTTATCCATTTATTGTCTAGGGACGTAACCAGTGACAGAGCAACCCCAGAGGAGATCTCATCGTATTACCGAGATTATGTGAAGCTGAAAGGTCTCCAGAAGAATTTTTTCGACAACACCTACGTGACCTCCGTCCAGAAACTCTGCCGGGGGCATGAGGTGGAAGGTCTGGAAAATGGCCACACTGATCACGGAGATGGAGGAGTGGGAAATGGTGGGAATAATAAGGGCTTTGAGGGACATGGAGAGGGGTGTGTAAACAGTGGAGTTGGTGCGGCTGTCTGGGAAGTAAGGGGTTATCAGCAGGTGCAGAATGACACCCATGTTCCATTCTCAATGTTTGCTGAAAATATAGTCCTGGCCACTGGTGCGTCTGATTCGCCGGTTCGATTAGGGATAGAGGGGGAGGATCTACCTTTTGTATTTCACAGCATCTCAGACCTGGGCTTGGCTGTAAGCCAGAGAAAACTGGATATGAACTCTGATCCGGTTTTGATTGTAGGTGCTGGTTTAAGTGCTGCTGATGCAGTTCTGTGTGCTTGTGACAGCAACATCAGAGTGCTGCATGTTTTTCGCAAGAACGTAGACAACCAAGACCTCATCTTTAAGCAATTGCCCAAGACCCTGTACCCAGAATACCACAAAGTCTACAACATGATGTGCTCTCAGGCCTACACAAACGTATCTCCTCCTGCTCCTAGCAGACCCCAGGCAGTTAGCATTGCCTCGTCAGTGTGTGCCAAAATGTGCCCTAAACCCCAGTTTGCAGCAGGTAGCATGGCTGGAAGTGCCAGTGTCAGCCTCTTCCCTGACTACACTAGTTTCCCTGAACACTGCATCGTGTCCTTTCAGCCTGACATGAAGTGCTTGCTGCAGGGGAACAACTCCCTGAAGGCATTTAAGATCTCCATGGCCCTGGTGCTGATCGGAACCAACCCAAATTTGTTTTTCTTGAAGGGTCAGGGTCAGTACCTGGGTCAGGATCCAAACAGACCTATCTCCTGTAAGCAAAATCCCATAGACATCAACCCCTTCACTTTTGAGTGCAACAAGGAGCCAGGGTTATTTGCCATGGGCCCCCTTGTGGGAGACAACTTTGTCCGTTTTCTGAAGGGTGGCGCTCTCGCCATCGCCTCCTGTCTGCTGAAGAGACTTAAGAAGAGAGAAAAGCTCATCAGCAATGGAGGGAATAACTTCATTTGAAGATACGAAGAAAAACAGAACAACGGTCTGGTCTTAGGCTACTGATTTTAACCCTTTTCACTTCAGTGGGTAAAAATGAGAAAAGTTCTTACATAATTTCATCTAAAGGCAGTGTTTTCTCATCTAATGTAAGGCATCTTACAGGTTTTTAAGACCAAAAAGACAATGGATGTACACTAATTAGTTTCTAATGAAACAAACGACAGCTTTTAAAGAGTAATGTCTGGCTTCATATGAAGTCTCCATTTGTCCAAACTTCCATGTGCCAATGTTTTACAGTCAATCTGTAACCTCATAACAGAACGGGACCTTATTTTCATCAGGGTTATTTATTCATTCACTGTGTGTCTTCATCCATCTACTGACAACATTAGGTTGCTTTAGGGCTTCTTCAGTTTAGTTTTTTAGCTGCTATAATCCAAAACAAGGAACACAAAGATATTTCTGCTCATATAACTCAAAAGCGGCAGTCCTATAAGTGCTGACAGCTACTAAAAGGCTTTCTATGCAAATACAGTCAACTGAAAATCCTTCATGAATTTTCCTTCATAAAACTGTCAATTGTAACATTTGGATTGAAATATCATTGAAGGTTATTTATTTTCTCGCAGGATTTAGCGTGAGAAAGTCCTCTGATAATCTGCTGATCAAAAATGCTGTTTTAATGTAAAACTCAGAACAATTTGAAACAAAAGTTTTAACCCCATAACCAATGCTTTAAATCTGTATCCCACAATGATACATGTTGAAAACATAAAGATGATCAGAGTAGTCTGAAGTCAAATGGGTTTGTGGAGAATACATTAAAACATGAAACATGAGCTTATTCGTTTAACTTTTGTCTTTGAAAATAATAATACATTGTACAGTAAAAAAAAAGGTGTGTGATTAGTCTAGATGTTACAATTAACACTAACTTTAGACTAAATCTGTGCCACCTCAAATAAATCTAAACCCACAGACAGACATGATGAAAGGAGGCTTTAAAGACATGACAAATATGTGCAAAGTGACAACAAACCATACACTATTTTATTTTTTTTAACTCAGGTAATTACATAAAACCATTTTAGCATCTGAGATCGATTTTCTGATCCATCATTGCAGACATATAACAGGTTAACAGTGTGAAACGCCTTATTTTCGATCGGCCAAATGCTCCCAGGTGATTTTGCAAGTCATGCTGATCTGCAGAACTCTTTGTGCCTCTTCATGGCCAGCTTTACTCGTGTACCTTTGTTATCTGCAATGTTTAAAACTGACCTGTAAACAGCCACAACTCAGAAAACATGACAGTCACAATCAATCATTTCCACTTTTTCTTCCCTTCAGTTATGTAAGAAGTATCTTTAACACGGTGATGCTACAGGCATTATTTTGTGTGTGCCGCTCACACACAGCTCATGTTGTTTATTGTGATGCGACTTTACAATTTTCTTTGCCAGATTCAACATTATAGGAGCCAGAGATGGATGCGTTATTAAATAACATTGTGTGTATTCATGACTCTTTTCCACTAACAAAACACTTTAATTAATAACTGTTTAGATTTTGGTACTCATATGATAGTTAAAATATTAAGATATGCATGCAGGCATGAGTTATTGCCTGTCAGCAGCTAAAATACACAGAGAGCTGAATGGAGCAGTATGTGAATGGATTTAACTATAAAGAGGAGAAAAATGATTCAAATATGGAGACTTTTTAATAATTTCAAACTTAATATAGAAAAGCTGAGGAATCCAGCTGGGAAAGCGCTTCAGTTGCATGGTTTTTGTTTGTGTAAATCTGTGTACAAATTTCAGTAAAGACATGGATTTTGGTAAGCAACTCCGCTTGCAAGTAGTTCAATCTTAAGTTAATTTCATTGCTCCAATAAGAAAATAAGCCAGTCTCCTGTCTCCCTTGGCCTTTCTGCAACACATGAAAAAAACTTATATCCGACTGCACAAATGATACTGAATGCTGAGTTAACTTTAAACTAAACATGGCGCCTTCTTATGAATATGATTGTGCAGGTGAGCTTCAACTGTCTGCTCAGAAAGGCCAAGAGATATTTTTCTGAAGTGGAAGTGCCTGAAGTTTTGTCTCTCTGGAGGTCGCTGTAGAAATGGTGATGCTTGAATCGCACATTGGTCTCTTATTTTTCTGAAACCAAGGAAGATTATGGCTGTTGACTTCAACCTGGATGAATAGCTGCTTTCACCATGTAGAGTTTTAAAACTCTCGTATACGACTGAAGAGTTTTTAATGTTTTGTATGGTATATTTTTTATTGACAAATAAAATCTTTGAGAAAAAGCTCTGAACACTGCTCTTCTTGTTACATTGCAAAGCTGTCAGCGGCTTCATTAGAGTGTAGGGATACATTCATAAGTAGGAAAGATCGATGCATTTAAGCTTGAATACAGAAATCAGAAACGTATCGGGTTATTTCTGGAGTCCTTTCAAACAGGCGTTCGCATACTTCCTGTGAGATGAGTTCACTCTGGAGGATGTCAACATGAAGGCATTTCACCTTCTCTTGGTTAGTTTGGTGGGATTGTACCTAATGTGAGACACACACAGAGAAAAGAGTGCATGTCAAACATCTGTCCACGTCAGTTTGGGCTTTTAACATTCCTCATGGATCACTCCTCAATGTGCTCAGAGGCATTTTGAAACAATAAAAACCAGCCCAAATGAAGCAGTGTAAAACACAGTGTTTGAACAGCTTTAGGCAAACAAGCTTCCTATAAATCATGTCTGGAAAGTTCGCTTAGACCCCCCACCCCCCTTTCCAAAAAAAGGAAAAAATACTGGACTGTTTTCGTAGCAGCAGTCTGTTCTCCAGCTACGCATGACTGGCTGAGCATGACTCAGTGATCAAACAGCGCAAAATTGATCTCAGACGTCTCTTTTCTGCTTAGTCAAAGAAAACACAGCAGTGCCTGCTTACATCACCTGTTACCCTAGCAACCGTTGTGATGAAAGAATTAATCTATTCTGAATGGTCAGACTGAAGTTGCAGTTGTCTCTTATCAACAATTCTGTTAAGGAGGCTGTGAGCATCCGACTGAAGAGGATGAAAAGATTCAATCTCAGTTTTATAATATTTATATCTGCAGCTTAGAAGCTCGTTATTATTAGAAAAAATATTCCTAAGAACAGGCAGCATTCTCGATAGCCGGGCACATCTGGAGAATCTCAGCACAAGTGATACATAGAATCAATATATCCAGTAAAATGATGGACGACTGCTAAATGACATCCAGGTTCTCACCTGAACAAGTCATCTCCCACTGACTCATCCCGCCTGTTCTGACGCTCCTCCTGAAATAAATACAAGTTAGACTTGCAGATCAATGACAACAAAAAAAGATAAAAAAAAAAGGTGTGACAGTACCTCGGCAGCATTTTTCAACCATTCATCCATATCAGAGTTTTTGCCCCTGTTGTGAATCAGCAGATCAGACCCTCCGATGATGGGTGGGAAACCCTGTACACCCGGAACAGGTCGCTGTCACAGACACACACATTTATATTCATACACTTATGTTCCACATGTGGGTACCAATGGCTTCAGAATTTGTTTTGTTTAGTTGTTTTCACTCTTTCACTGAAAAGGCATATTTCTTTAATAAACTTGATGTAAATTAGAATCAGTATTGGTTAAATAGTGAGCTGTGATGTTTGTTTGCATCTGCCAGAGAAGCAGCTCTTAAGCTTCTGATATAAACATCATTTATGTAAGAACTACTTGCAGAACAGCCTCATCTATGTGTGTGTGAGTGTGTGTGTGAGACGCTGCAGTCTGACCTTGAGGAAACGTTTGAAGTTCTTGATGTGTCTGTTCTCCTGCACTTGTTTAGCTTTGCTCTTATAAGCAGCTGAAACAGTGAGCGATCTGAATTCCACCACCAGCAGCTTTTTAGGAAGACTTTCATCAATATTTGACTCCTGGAGAAGAAAAAAAAATCATCCAAAGAAAAGTAAAGATTACATTTCTAAAATAAACTCTTACAAATTTTTAAAATTAATATTGATTTTAATTATCAATAAAGCACTGGAATAGTTTTATTATTAACATGATTTTAAATGAAAAGCCAACATTGTTGGTAAACAGGGTGAAAAATGCATTTGCAGCCTTTGAAAGTTAAAGCTGAATTTTTAGCTGATCTGAACCTGATTTATTTCGAAAGTTTTGCCATTTTATAAACCATGTCAGTCTGTCTTAAGTAATATTCTTGTCTGTCCTGATCTTTTTTTCATTTATACAACCAATACAGTTAGAAATGGAGAAAATTCAGAGGAGGGAACAGAAATGCAGACATCAGTGACTTATTCACAGGATTTACCTGAACCTCCTGCTTGACCTCAACACGTGTTTTTGTCTCATCCTTGTCCTGGTAAAGATCTACGTCCAGTAGCTCTGCATCCTGTGGGAGATGAAAAGGTGAAAAGCGCCATGAGACCTAAATCTCTTGACTCCTGGAACAGTTTTTATCTAAGTGACACATTGAAGTATTAGCTGATTACAGCTTACTTGATTGTTTAGAATAAATCTTCTTTTCTCACCTCAATGAAAGATGTATCATCTTCAGCAGTCTTCATGTTTCTACTTGTACTGGACGTAGGCATCTCAGCAGGTTTGCTTGAATCATTAGTTGGATTAAGCTGCTCCATCTTCACAGAGACAACAGGTGGTCCTGATTGTGTGCTATGGTTCTGGCGGAAATCTGATTCTTTCTTCGGGTCTAACTTTGACCTTTCTTTTCTAGTCATTTCTTCGTCTTGGTGGAGCCGCTGCCTCTTGTTTGAGGATGAAGAGTCCTGTTTGTCTGAAATGTGTATTGTTTGACGTTCTTGCCTGCTTTGGTTACTTGAAAGTTTGTCATCAAAGTCGCACATATCCTCAGACATAATAGACTCCAGTTCTTCTATCTGTATCTCCTCTTCCATCTCCTTCCTCTTTCTGCTCTGCGGCTCTTTTGAAGAAGTTACTGACTGTCCTCCAAACAAATCCCCTGGAGACTCATCTGGAGTCTGAGACACAGTTTGAGGGCGGCAGAAAGAAAGTGAAGAGACTTCTCTGGGTATGGTTTCGGTGTTCGATGCCTGAACAGTGAGGGATGCTTCCTGTGCTGGCCGCTTTGGCTCAGACAGGACGGCTGAAAGCGAATCCTCCAAAGGCCTGAATCACAACATCAAAAGAGCCGAGTTGGAACAGATACTTTCCAAAACATTCTGATTAAAAATTCTGTATTAGAAGTATTTCAGTACCACATTTTTATTAAATTCATTAAATGTAGAAGTTACACTGTATAACAAAACATATTTTCATTCTACCCAACCTGTTAAAGCCTACATTAGGCTACCGAGATTACTTGACCCGGGAGTAGTTTGATTTACTGTTATAATAAATGAGTGTCCACTCGGATTCTTCTACTTGCAGGTTCAGTCATAATTTATTCTTTTGATTGTGCATTAGAGTATATTTGTGGGAAACAGTGTAAACTTGTGCCCTTGCAGTCAAAAACCCTTTGCCCTTCCCTATCAAACATTGAATGACCCAGTGAACTCATCCCGATATACATATACACACATTACGTGCACAGATAACAACACAGCATCTCCATAACCTCCAAACAATTGGCTTCTATACTACCTTATTCGCATGTAAGAAATTACTTTGATGTTTTTAAAATATACTAAATAGATTTTTACCTCCAAAATTAATCATAGAACTATACTGTAGCACAATAATGCAAGAATGAACCCATTCAGATCCGATCTCATACTGGGTCATTTCACCTTTTAAACGCAACATGAATGTTTGAAAACCTCCAAGAAAAAAGACACAAAATGTCATAATAAAATAGTTTTCTAGACAGATCTCTGGTTTTAGAAGGATTATTTTAACACAAGGTGACAGATCTGAATGGATGATGGCTTTAGGAAAGCTGCCAACTCGTGGTTGGGATTGACGATGTTATCTGTCTTTCTACAATATCCTCACACTGAAGCTCAACACCAACCATAACTCTTTCATCTTCAACACTAACAGACTGACTAAACAAATGTAAAGACTGATAAGATCCCCAATGATTGCCGGGATAGGCTCCAGCTTCTCCGTAACCCTTAACTGGAATAAGCAGTTAAGAAAATAAATAAATGAATGAATGAATATCTGTTTACTTGTTTGTTGCAAAACTATGTTAATTGTAAGCAGGCAAGGCTGCGCTATCTTAGTATCCTGCTGTAAAAACACAGGTAAACAAGCAGATTTGTACCTTTTCTTGTTGACAGACTGAAAGAAATTGGTTAGAGTAGACTGTTTCTGCGGGGAAGCTTGTGCAGAGACTTTAGATTTATGAGGAGGTTGCTTATAAGGGTATGTCTTTGTGCCACCATTGGTCTTGGGTGTGGATATCTGAGTTCTAGCATTAGCACCCCCTCCACCTGAAACCACAAAAATGTTTGTTATAAAGCATATTTGATCGAATTCAAGACAAAGTATTGTGTGCTTTAAAGTATGCTTACAAAATTTAAAACTGAAGAATAACATCTGAACGAGCCTTCTCCTCTATTGCCCCCCCCCCCGTTCCCCCCGTCCCAAGGTGTCCCCCAAAGCTCGCTACTTGGTCCTGCTCTCTACATCCTTCCTCTCGGGTCAGATCATGCATTGTCACTCTCTCCATGTCCACTGATATGCTGATGATATCCTACTATACATATCCATCAAATCTACCAACCGTCAGAGCCATGCTACTCTTCAAACTGTCTGATATTAAGTTTCTGGGTCTTTTTGTTCTAAATTGCAACTCAAAATACTCAAACTCACTCACAAAGCACTCCATAACATGGTTCCCTCTAACGTAAAAGAAATGCTCCTCCCTCTACACCCTTTTATAAGCATCTTTAACTTCTTAAAAAGCACTATATAAATATGACTGAATGACTAATGACTGAACACAATATGTCTGAGAGAATTTATAAATTTTACTCTATTCTTTTCAATTTGATAAAGAAGTAGAAAAAAAAGAAGAATATGCAGATCAGGCATATTTTTATCAACTTGTTACGATCTTTTATACTGCTGCTTTCCGTCATTACAATGTGTTTATACACAGTGTTACTACTGTCACACTGGACACCCTAAGCTGTCCCTAAATTTCTAAAATGCAATCTATCAGTCTTAATTTCCTTTTTAAACAGGAATGGAGTCAGCATGGTTTTAACTCTATCTTCAGTTTAAATATATAATATCTTAAAACTTCATGTAGTAAATACTTCTCACCAAGTAAAGGTACAATAGTGTTTGCAATCTCTGCTCCTCTGTGCTTTTCTGAAACTTGTGTTACGTTGCAGCTGTATGGAGTCTGGTGCACTAAGTCCCAGTCTGTGTATATAATACCACATAAGGTTTAGTTTTGATTCCGCGCTATAAAAAACAGAATGCTGTGTGTATTTTTTTTAAAAGAAAGATTTATATGCTGTTAGGTTTTACTTTCCGGTTTGACTCAGTCTATTTTAGACTAAAATTGTTGTAAGTGAAGTTATTTAAAGGACCAAGTGTATGCATGTTATAACTATAAAATTCTGACAACATAAACTTAGAAACTCATTAAAAATCACTGAAATAATCTTTTAAGAATGTACAAAACAACCTTTATAGGAAAATGCATGTTTCGTTTGTTAAGAAACTGCATAAATCCTCTATTTACAGGTCAGACGGTAACACATTTTAAACTTGAAAAATGTTTTAGCACTCTGAAATGAGTATGGATCACTCACTAATGGAGCTACCTGTTGCTTTGGAATCAGTTTCCTTCCTCTGTGAGTTTCTGCTGTGTGTATTATTGACACATGAGGTCATAGCATTGGCCACAACGCTTTGGGAGGTCATCTTTTCATCTGTAAGTCTGGATCCATGAGACTGGTTGTTGTTCTTGTTTGGCTTCTTTTCCGGAGTTTCCCCTACTGCTACCACTCCAGTTTCTTCACACACTTCCATCCTGACAACAAAAGATTGCAGAAGTCCTGAAGGTATTCACAGAGAAAATGTGGGAGGGCGAGTGCTTGTTCATACCTTTGTGATGGCGCTGTGTTGACTGCATAAGCTGTGATGTTCTGAGAAGCTGCAGGTAGCACAGTCTCATCCACAGCCAAACTCTGTGACAGTGAAGCACTTGGAAGTTTGGGTTTCATTTTATGGTCAGAATCTAAAACAAAGAAATTAGAAAAAAAAGAAGAGTAAAAACATAAGAATAAAGAAATAATCATATTAATGTTTTTTGTGTGGTTTCACACCTGAGTCTAGACAGGCTGGATTACAGTACTTATCACAGGATGCATAGATGGCAGCCAAACCAATTTCAGACTCTGTGATCAAGCGAAGGCCTTTTCTGTATCAGTAGTCAAAAGAGAAGTGGCAGCTTTTCACCGATTACAAATCATTTGATCAATTTAGCATATAAACAAAACAAAAAAACATGCCATAAAATGGGGAAGAAGAAGAGTTGGAACCTTTGCAGGATACTTTTGACTGAGTTTGCCCACTCTATGGAAGGAGGGGGAAGCAAGGTTTGGGAGCTGCCTGTTACAACATCGACCACACAGGTGTTTTCAGACTCCAGTAGGTCACGGGGCAGGGAGCCCTCCTCCAGCAGCTGACTCCTGCCGCCTCCAAAGCTAACCGCTCCACTCAGGCGCTTCAGCTGCAAACAGCACATAAGAGCTGTACATTATTTTAAATGGATGGAGGATTACCGTAAGCAAAAGGGTCAAGAACACTTAGCAGCAAGCAGGAAGTGGGGAATTTTAGGTTTGTATACAAATTATTTTTTCCAAATGTCTCCAAGTTAAACGAAAAAAAAAAACAAACTAATGCTGAAAAACATGGTGTTGTGTCTAATGACGTTTCCTGAGTCCACTGGAGGTTCAGGCATTACATATGCATGTAATTCAGTTGTGGGATTCAACCATAAGTGAAGGCAGATACAAAAAACATTGCCTACAAAAGAACATGAGTTAAATTTTCAAAACAAGCATATTTTTTTGCTTCATTTGAACACAAATTTCCTTGTATCCCTTAATTTTTTCTTTTGATAATGTTACTGGATAATAATTATACATTTATTCAACAATAAAGCCATTTTCACACATGTATGCCCATAGAAGCTGGTCTGGGCCCTGAATCACGGGACTCCACAAGAGATCCATTCTCATCACTGGAATACTCTGCAGTGGCAAGTAGATAAAGCACACAAGAAGCAGCATGAGGTTAAAAAGGTGCACAGCAGTGCAATCTGGGGTCTCATACACCTTTCTCCACAATAATGACCAATTTTGTATCAATAACTTAAATCAGTGTCTTGCAAGTATCCATTATAAGCAGCAGCAATATGCAGGTAAGCAGTAAAACACAGCCATGCGCTATGAAGTTCACAGGAAATTACCTGCTGTAGTCACAAGAGTTCAAACTAATATCAAGTTACATTTAGTGGCACGACGCTGCAAGGAAGAAGTCTACACAGTTCATATTTACATGTCTGTTCTCACTTTCAGCCGTAAGCTTTATTTTTAAAGTCAGTAAATTGATTACAGCTCTTGTAAAAACAAAGCTCTGTGTTGCAGGCAGTGAATCTCCCAGAGCCACAACCCTCCCAGAGAAACCAGTGCCTGGCAACTGAAAGACATCAACCTCACGAGATCAGGACATTTACTTTCAAAACAGATGCAGGGGAAAAGCTCAATGATTTCAGCTAAGATGAGCACTCATCTCGATATCACTCGAGACTTACTCTACTTGGTTGGGGGGAATAAACTGTTATCATCTACATCACTGATGACTCTAGTAACTTTACTAGTTTATATGGACTGGTTGATAAACCGTGACCACCTTTACAGGAGGGGGTAGGAGGCTGGGAGCCTTTAACCACTGCTGCAGTTTTTTTAACCAGTTAGTGATTCCCAGCACTGTATTTTATAATATGATGTGCTGGAACATTAACAAACTGGAAAGACCGGCCAAACGTGCTACCTCTGTGATGATTATCACAAATGAAAAAGTGGCAAACCTGTTTGGAGCTCAGGAAAATGAAGGTCTTTCCAGTGAAAAGATGTTTGCGAACTGGGATTGCTCCAAGGTTAACATCCTCTTTTTTAAGGCTGGGCTCATCGATCTCAGGGACAAAACTTAAAAAAAAAAACAAAAAAAACAAAAGATATTCAGTTCTGTGCAGCCAGTTAGGTTCAGTTCAGTGTAAAGATCACTGCAGATGCCTTTCATTGTACCTCTCCGCTTTAGGAGGTGGTAGTTTTTGCTGAAAGGCATTGTTGAGTTCTGAGAAGAACTCTGGCTTCACGATGGGACAACAGCACAGCAGAGCCGAAATCGTCTGGAAGAAAGAAACACAGATGACCTATCAGCACATATTTAGAGTGAAACCCATCACCTGTGCTGATAAAAAAGGAATCAGACCTTAACAGTGACTTTAACACTGGGCATGGTCAGGTGGGTGCATTCCTTCGTCCAGGTATTCACAAGTTTTCCACCTAAAGCTACCAGGGCCTGAGAGAGTGCCCCCTTTCCAGCGCTGTCCAAACATGATGAACACACAACTGGCTTCTGATAAAACACACTGTAATATTAAAAAACACACAGTATACAAGTTACTTAATGAGATAACATCAAAATGGCAGAGCAGATCATATGTCTATTTACATTTTCAGCATTTGTAACCACTCAAATTTCCTTTTTGTTACATGCCTGAATTTGCTGTGAAAAACACCAAATGTGATATCATCTCCTGACTTGAGGTTCGCAGGTGCTGTTAGACGCTGGTTGTTGACACATGTGCCGTACTTGGAGGTGTCTGTAAGGGTCAGGCTCTAAAGGTAAAATATGAGAGCAAACCATGAGATCCAGCAGTAAAAAACACATCATATATGTTTGTTAAAGTTAGCCATGCAAATGTTTTCTTTTTTAAAAAGTGAGATCAAATATTTGCTCACACAAATGAACACAGAAAAACTACTGGAAAGAACTTGAGGCTTGCCTTCAAGATTATTATCTGACATTGAACCAAAAAGGTGGTTTAACTATTATCAGATATACTTGATAAAAATTTGAACCATCAAATGGTGAGATACATACATTTATGTATCACTCAAAATGTGCAGTGTAACCACAAAGACAATGATATAAATAACAGCAAAGGATTAAATGACAAGTCTGGAAATCTTAGTTTTTGATAAATCTAACAGTTTGAGAGAAAACAGGTGCAACAGCACCACCTTCTGTGTTAATGTGTCACCACACAGGTAAATGTATTACTCTACTAGTATTGCAGTATGGCCTCAAGTGAAAATAACTAAATGTTATGTTACAATACCGTCAAGCTCAAGTTTCCGTTTGCAAGATCCTCCTTGTTCTTCTAGATATTAGTTTGGTCGAATAGCTGGCTTGTTGCCATGGTTTTCATTGTGAGGAATTGACAGCTAAAACATGAAATATAGCTATCCATCATTTTTCCCGTAGGATAACTGCAACGCACCACATCTGGAGTAAATCTGGGTGTGGACGTTTGTTGAATGTCATTTACTCGTCAGTCCTCAATGGCATGCATCATTATTTAGTCTATATTTACAGTAATTTGTAAAAAAAAAACTTTTACTTCTACGGAAAATTTCAATATCTAAGCTAATTAAGCATGTTATCCCGTTTATTCTCTATATATCCATATTTTCTTTTCTTTCTCCCACCTGGTCCATAACAGTAAGCTGAGCATGAGCCCTACTGATGGACTGGTCATTGGGAAGAAGGATTTCACAGTTCTTGCGCCCCACCACATAGTTTTTCCCAGGGAGGAGATAGTGGGTCTCACCTGCGAGGCACAGAGTGCAGAATGTTAGGTGTTTCATGCAATACAAAACCAGCAAACCTAATCAGAGTTTTAGTTATTTACTTTCCACATACCTGTTTCAATATTTTGTCAATATCTACTACATGAAGTATTAAAATGTGGGTTTCAATGATTTGACCAAAAAGGTGAAATAGTCATTACACTGTGTAAACACACACACACAAATATATATATATATATATATATATATATATATTGTATACTGACCGAGTGACACGAATGTTAATCAAATCAATCAAAAATATTTTATTTATGGATTAAAAATGTGTTTGTGTTTAAACATAGAGATAAAAGCCCACTTGTTTCCATGTTTACAACTGTATGGTACCACCTCAACCTGTAAGTGTTTGAAAATGTACAAATGTATTAAATGCTAAATGCAACTAAAACTCGCACTTGAAGGTTCTTGTGTTAACATCTCTGGCATCATTTTACCATTTTATCTGCTTCAGTAGTCCTAAATTTAACACAAAAAGTACAGAAATTTGTGGGTTTTTTTGTACTGCACCTCAGTCATCCTAATCCTGTACTGATACGTTTTTGTTGTGTTTCTTGGTTTGGGCTGTACTGATAATTTGGTTGTGTTGGGACGCTGGCTCAGTGACAACGAATCAAAAGATGCCAAATTTACAAATTGATAACATTAAATGGAAAGAGTTATAAAAACCAATCCCCGCGTTCAATGTTTTCATGAAGGTAAATTTGACCAATTAAATCTAAACCTGCGTTTTGTACCAGGCTGTAAACATGTTTTGTGAGGGGTGAACTGCATTGTTTTGGCATTTTCACTTAGGTTTCACTTTTGTGGAGCAGAGGTTGCCTCTTTTTTCTCTTGTGAATTGGATGATTACTCTCCCAAAGAAACAAGGAACAAAATAAATATATACAACTCAAAACACATACCGGCCACTGTCATATGCTTAGCGGTATCGCTCATCCCACTAAAGCACGACAGTGGACAAATTGCAATGATGTGATAAAACGGTTCAGCGTCTGTGAAATCGTTATCCAAATACTTCATCACACCAATGCAATTAGTATATAAATTTTAATCATAATATGAATTATTCTGCAAAATGACATCTCATGAAGCACACGTCCAGCAGGCGTAGGTAGGTAGATAGTAAAATCTCTTTTTTGTTGGTCTTTAGATAACTTTAATCAAGGAGTAAACTTTAGCAAGCTAGCAATACGCTTTTCAAAAACGTCAATTATGATGGTGAAAGTTACCTCCAGACTGCAGGGGTGTCAGTATCCACATAGTTTCCCCCTTTGGAGACTTTCATCAATATAAACAGACAACAAATCAGGGAAAAAAAGGAATAACTTTAACAAAGTAGCACGTCTCGGTGGGAATTCAGCGCCCGGGTAAATGACGTCAAAATAGTGCGCCGAGTTTTTTCTTTTTCCTTTCCTCCAAACTTTATTGGCTTTACAAATTTTATATATAAAGTTTATGGATGAACGGGACAAGTTTGCGAAATGCTCCCGAGAACTGTGCGTGTACAACATAAATGTTAAAATGCAACATATCAGCGAGATTTAATTAGTGTTTTTTTTTAAATTAATGAATGTTCAAATGAATCGAAGACATTGTAGAAGACCAGAGATAAAAGGAAGCAATTCCAAGTCCAACCTTATGTTGTTGTAGCTTTTCCACTGTTATAGCATTGTATTGGTTAAAATTTCAAACATGGTCATTTTGAAAAATTTGCTTTGCAACTATATGTATTGACTATCATTTTTAAATCGGCTGTTATCTGGGGACCTTTTCTGCCCACGTCATATATAATAATGTTGCTTTGAGATGGTAACACGAGCAGATCTGTTGGTGTTGTGGCTAAATATTACACAATCGCCCCAATGACTGGCTTTTAGTTATCATTTGAGTCAGAAAAACGCTTGTCTTGTTTTTAAAAAAGCACAATAAAAATAAAGACGAATTTAATGTAGCGGTTGGTGTCAGAATGCAACCAATCAGAGGACAGAAATGGACTGATTAGCAGCAGGTGTGACTGTTT
>JBAMHX010000007.1:13600382-13613510 GCA_037177515.1 Pseudomugil tenellus | reverse complement strand
TGGGAGTTCACTTCAGACGGTGATTTGTGTTTGGTGTGATTTAGTTTGTGGTGGTGATTTGACCTGAGTTTATTTCTATAGTTAGCATACTCCCAGTCTCCTGTCGGTGAGTGGTTGGTATTTCAGCCGTAGCATGACTTTCTATCATCTTGTGCTTTCTACTCTGCTTCTTAACAGTTGTGCTGTGAAATAAAACATCATGACCCACTGACCGTTGAGGCCTCTTTATTGAAGCCCCCTACGTGCTGGCCTACTACTAAGCTACATTAATTTTAATGAATCATTTTTAAAATGAATAGGCCCTATAACCTTTTCTTTGAACCAGTCTTTTAGACCCTTTACATTCGGCTTAGCAAAGAACTGTTGAACATTAATTCTTAGAATCAGTAAAACAAAAGACCTCGGAAAGTATTTCTTTTTTTAAACAAATGAATTTATGAAAGTGTTTATTTTGTGCCGCTTTGTTTGCAATGCCTTTGAACATTTCTTTATCCTTATGCTTAATTAATTAATAACAATAACTAAAATATTTGCCGTAAAGTTTGAATAATTTAGTTGCAAAATGACGTGATTAAATAAAATGATAAACAAGTTAAATAAAATGCCAGACAGTCCAGTACACACTCAAAGAAAAGTCCAAACCAGGGTTGGGAAACATTGGTGCTCTTTTGTCTCTCTGTTCCAACACAGCACATTCAAATGAAGGAATCACCATGCAGATCTTTGGAGCTGTTGGATCCATTTGATTTGAATCAGGTGTGTTGGACCAGGGATGCGTGGAAAACCGGCACGTTTCCAGCCCTTAAGGACAAGGGTTCCCCACCCTAGATCTGAACAATCATCTGCATTCACACACAGTGATACAAGCAGGCTACTATCTGTCAAAGCTGCACTTAATGATTAATACACAGATAATTACATTTAATTTAATAGGATCATATTTGATACAGATTATATTCTTTTTTTTCAGGTGAAAAAGCTCAGATTTCCAATCCAAGACTTTTATTATTTGACAGGTCTAAAATAAGATTAACATACTATTTAGAACAGTAACATATTGATACAGTACAAGCATTGTTACATGGGTAAATGCTAATTATGGCTAACTATCAAAATTATTTCTGATTTAAACTACAAACATAAGCATTTTAAAGTTCAAGATTCGTTTGTATTTTCATATGGACAATAAGGAAACAGGGTTTCCTGTACATTGAAATTCCTACCATCCACACTGAATGCCATAAATACTGAAAAAAGTATAGATTAGACTAATTCAAGAAGAACATCCAAAAAATAAAACATAAAAAATTTAAACTAAGTAAAGAAAAGAAATCTATGTGCATAATGTACTCTGTATTGTGTATTTTAACTAACGACACTTGTTACAATGAAAAATTGAGAATTTATAAATGTTAGATAAGACAGTGCAATTATCTCTATTAAATCTTTTCCTTTAACATCTTTTGTTTCATTTGTAAAATGACAAAAAGCTTAAATTTGTGTCTTCTGCTATATTGTATTTGAATGGTTTGAATTAAAATAATGGATCCTTGTCAGATTTCCATGTTTGACCGGCTGTTCTGAGCCGGCCTTGACCCCAGAGACACGGCAGTTTATGGTTCATTCTCATCACTGCAACACTCGTGCAAGAGTCAGGTCTGCGAATGATCTCACACCAGGCTGGATAGTCCACAGGCTTATATCCACTGTAGGGAAGACAAGAGATAATTCAGACTGTGAATGACCCAAGAGACCATATATATATATATATATATATATATATATGGATGGATGGATAGAGAGAAAGAAAGAAACCACACCACAGTGCAGCCCCATACATTTATGTATATGCTTGTATATTTTACATTTATTTATTTACATTTCTTTACTCATTTTACTTTGTTCTTTAGATGGATGGATGGATGGACGGATGGATGGATGGATGGATGTTTAGCTAAACAAAGAAGCTCACTGATCACAGCATCCTACTCCAAAAGGCTCCATGCAGACACACTGGTAGCAGTCACTGGTCATCCAGCTCTCTCCAATCCCATAAATTTGGCCCAGGTGTTCACAACTTCCTAAAAAACAGCATAAAGTACAAAAATGTACCTTGCATATTTGACATGGCCAAAGTTCATGAATATGCTATCATCTCTAGGTACCTTCTCATCATGCAATAAAGTTTTCATTTGGTAATATCATTGTAATATATCACAAAATCCTGATAATTTTTAATCCATGTTAAACTAAATTTAGAGTAAAATCAGAATATGCAGAACAAAAACATCTAAAGAAAAAACAGCATGCATGTATTATTTAAAACGTCTGTATACATTTATATGTAAGCTCCCAGCAAACATTATGTTATGTAAAGTACATATAAAAGTTGTCTTCAGACACACACGCACACACAATTTGTACCTTTAGTATTGAAGAAGCATTCACCACTGTTATATACAGAAAAACTTGGCAGACTGGTCCTCAGGAGCAAGAGTGAAATCAAAAGTAGTCCTGCAGTGTTTGCCATTTCTGAAGAAAAACATGGAGAATGTTAAAGGAACACATAACATAAAAATCACATTACAGACATTAACATTTCAGTCTTACCTGTTTCTGAATTTTCCAGCAATATCTAATAAAACTCTTTTGCTGTTGCTGTAATGTCTATTTTTCTGTCAAGTTGTCTTTTTTGCATTCACCCTTTTTGTTGTTTTTATAATCCCTCTTTGTGCCTTTCGGCTCTGTCCACGTTCTTCTTCAGTGCCACTGATGTCTCTGTTGCCTCAGACATTTATACTGCACCATTTATCAACCCCCACTCATCAATTACCTTCATGTATCTGCACACATACATGCAATACACGGACAAACAGAAATACACGAGCGTTATTACTGCAATGTTCGTCATTCCCGCTGCCTCACAGACAGTGCCCCAGAATCTAGAGTTCACTCTTTCACATAACATTTTTCTCAATGGATGCCATTTGACCCCATCAGTCGATGATGCTGGGGACATCTCCTACAGAAATAGCAGACATTATCTTGTCATTAAACTCAGGATATGCACATATGTACAGATATATTGACCACTGTGCGCCTGCTCAGCTTTAAATTAAACCAGTAAATGGTGTTTTTGTTGTTTTAGTGTAATCACTATAGTTCTCAAAAATATCTGAAGCTTTGTGTAATTGTTTTTCTCTCAACTAATTCTTAAGTTTAATGATGCGTTAAATTTCATGCCTTAACACTTTGTTAATGAAAAAAATATGAGTGTGGACATAGCTTAAAATGATTCAGTGACCCTTAATTTCTGATGAGGAAGCTCTGTAGAGTGTTTCTGTTTCAGGGAGAATGCATGCAACATGAAATTTGACAACTTCATGGCTAAAGTGATCATATTTTTGCACATGTTTTTTTTCTTTTTCTTTTTTGGGCATGGATTTTTTACGTTTCATTACGTTTGTGCACGGAAACCACACAGATTTGTTACTTTCAAGCAGAAACAACTGCCTGAAACTTTGCTTTAAGGCATGGCAATTTATTTGTATAGCACAATTCAACACAGGGTGATTCCTGTACTTTAACCCTAATCTGACCACAGATACACACAGCTCACCACATAACATAGAGGAAATTGTTTAACTTTCATTTGAAATTCCAATTATTCCAGGAAAATTTGTTTTAAACCTATAACTTATTTCTTAATGTAACCAGAGGTGTAAATTCCAGGTCCAGAAAGCCAAAGTCCTGTCTGACAGCCGTTCCAGCAAGTCACCAGATCAGTTGAATTTAATGTTCATCTGCAGGTAAAGAGCCTGTTAGTGAAAACACCTGTTCTATCTGTACAGGTAAGTCAAAAACATGGCAGGATTTTTACTTTCTGGACCAGGAACTGCCACGTTTGAATGTAACAGTAGACCACTGGTCCTTGTATCCAAGGAAAGAGCACTGACTATTGAATGCTCAATATCAGGTTTCTTCAACAGATCGTGACGCTGATCACAGATTTATAAATCTATCATAAAATGTGTTATTTAGTTTATTTCCAACTTAACTGGAACTACTGATGGACTTTATGTAGGAGCAAAGTGTAAAATTACACAGAGTAGTTATAATATAGCAAAGAGATAAGTTGTGTGACACTGTAGGTGAAGCTGTATACTCTCCTTTTTCAATTTTAATTCTTTTTGTGATGTCATACTAATTAAGCATTTTATCACTGAAACATAAATAAAAAAAAAGCTACTTTGAAAAAGGCATTTCGCTGACTGATAAATACTTCAATAAAATGATCATTTTTAGCGAATAAGGTGCACATATTCACCATTAGGATAATTTATGTGTATATTTAGACTGTGTATATTTTAGTAAAAATAAAGTCTAGATTTGATTAATTAACTGATTACTATCAATAAAGGGAGAAGATAAAATAAAAAGTAAATATGTAAAACCAAATAATTGTATTTTTCAGTAACTCTTCTCTCCTTAAGATTATTATGAATGTAGTTCTTAATCACTGCTGCACAAACATTTACACCTCATTGGTAACAAGAAAAACTAGCTTCTTATAAATAAATCACAAATTTTCCTTCAGCATTTCGTCCTTTTAACTTTGCACTGTAGTAGAACTATATCTAGTGGGACATAGAGGAGTGTAGGCAGACAAATACTATCACCTTCATTACAGACGGTGAGATAATGGTATGTAAATCCTGCATCATGATAAAAAAATAAAAATCATGTCATGTTGATATAGAAGTTACATGCTGCGTTGACTTGCACTTGGGAATCTGAAGAACTGATAGCAGTGAAGTTAAATTGGAATAAAAAACAAAAAGGAAAGGCATATTTGAACCTCCCAGTATCCCAGTGCCTTTATCTTTCCTGGTTTCAGATTGGATTTCCTGATTTAAAAAAGTAAAAAGATAGAAAAAAAATGAACTAATTAAATTTTAAAAAGTTAATAGTCACAAAGCCCTTCATTCAACATAACACTAAGAAAAGGTGGTTATCTATTATATCAATCCAATAATAATATACCATTATAAAGGATTATATATCTTTTTAAAATACATATTTTGCATATAATTTACAACAGTGGGACTGTTTTGAGACATTATGAGCTATTTTCTACTGGCTCATCATCTTCAGTAATGTACTAAACAAAATTTCAATGACTATAGCTGTCATAACACTGGAAAATCTCAGAGTCACAGACATCCATTCGGTTGGAGAACTCCAAATCCGATCCGAGGGCCGGCATCCTGCAGTTATCCATGCTTCCCTGCAGCAACACCCCCAATTCAAATAAACTGATCATTAACAGAACTTTCATTTGAATCAGGCATGTTTCACTCAGTGTATCTGCTGGACACTGGCACTCGGGAAATCCCTGCAATGGGTCATAGGATCACCTTAGAAAACCCCCAAAACGATCAACAGCCCACCGAGTTACTGACCCTGCACCAACACTTTAGCTGTCCATTTCCATCATCAGGATAGATGCCACATATTATTTAGGATCCTCGACCCAGGAAACATCCTACACACAA
The DNA here is from genome assembly GCA_037177515.1 of Pseudomugil tenellus. Taxonomy (NCBI): domain Eukaryota; kingdom Metazoa; phylum Chordata; class Actinopteri; order Atheriniformes; family Pseudomugilidae; genus Pseudomugil; species Pseudomugil tenellus. The sequence goes on along the minus strand of JBAMHX010000007.1, from coordinate 13,607,955 downwards.
AGAATCAGCATCAAGCTGTAAAAGTTTTGGAGTTATGGAAGAAATTTAGATTTTTTCAAAGAGCAGCAATCTGGTTTTGCCGTTAATGTATTTAACATCTACCATCATGCGATCTTGTAAATTTTTGGGTTTTTTTGCCAGTGATTCAGGCATTAGTTTCCAGACAGTGATCCAGATCAAGTCATTTTGGATTTTTCCTGGAACTTGTTTTAAATTCCCTCCACATCTGTTGCTAACAGACAGACGGACAAACCAACACAAGAGAAAACAGTAATGTACAGTAACAATACAACAATAATAACTAGAAAAGCACTTGAATAATGCAAACCTCTGACAAGCAAGCAAACGGGGTATTTTTCATTGTGTTATATCCACATATAGAAAATGGCCCTAAAGAATCCTCTAAACAATTCCTGGATCCAGACAGTGATCTGGATCACTTCTGATTACTTCTTGATTACTGATTATCTTCCCATTCTGGAACTATCCTGGAAATTTAATTAAAATCCATCCATTACTTTCCAAGTTGTGTTGTTCACAAACATTATTCATTACTATCGTATGAACATTTGTGAATACTTGTATGATTTCTACAAAGGCTAACAAATATATAGCTAAAATAAAATGTATTAAATGTTATGCTTTCTGTTGGTGTGACTGCTGAGACGATGCTTGTTCGCTGCAGCTGAATAAAGGAATCACAGTCAGCCCTGCTTTGAGTCCTGACTTGTTGCCCTTCGCTGTCTGTCATATGACTCTTTCTACGCACTATCCTGTCCTCCTCACATTTAATGATAAAACCCACTAAAATACAATTAAGAATTATTTCTTAAAAAATAAAAGAAGAAAAAAACACTTGGCCTGCAGTTCCCTCGTGCAATTGTTGTCATTACTCTGTTTTTAATTCTTTCAAAAAGCCTCATGATTTGGACTTGTTCATTTTTACCTTTTTGTTTTTGCCAGCGTTTGCTTGTTTGTTTGTGTACACAATTACTCAAGAAGTTATGGAATGATTCTCATGAAATTTTCAGGATGTATCCAGAATGGAACGATCAAGAAGTGATTAAAATTTGGAGGGGATCGGGATCATGTTTTGGGATGTAACTCACAATAATCTGGGTGGTTCCACTCTCCGAGAACTTTTCTAGTCTTAAAGATGTTTTTGCTGTGTAGAAGGTCAATGTTTGCTTTTAAGAGTCTGAATAAATGCTGTGAAAATGATAGTAGAAATATCATGGCGTGAAATTGGTGAAACAAGAAGTAATTCATTTAGAAAACATGTTATTAATCACATCAAGAACCACAACTTCCCAACCAATTCTCCCACAGGCACAACCGGATGTTACTTATCATGCTTCCTTTAAAAATGTAATGTTATGTAATGAACATCCTTTAAAAGATTTATTCAGTGGGAAGGAAGATGTTTTATTATAGCCAAAAGTCAAAAAGGATCTCCTCATTATGCAAAATCAACTGATCTAAGCATATAATTAGTAAATGAAGCAAATATCCTGCTGTATCTGACACAATATAGGGAGGCTGTAGCTTGGGGGGTAAGAGCAGTTGTCTGTTAACCGGAAGGGTGGTGGTTCGATTCCGGGATTCCCCTGATTTCATGCTGAAGTGTCTTTGGTAAGACGCTGAACCCAATGACCCAAAAAATGTAAGTCGCTTTGGATAAAAGCGTCTGCTAAATTTCTGTAATAATGCAATATGCTAATCAGGCACGCACACAGTAATGTATCACTCTGGTGGATGTTAGTAAGCAATCAGACTTTATTTAAGTTCAGTACAGATAAAATCACATGAGAAAGAGTGAATATTTTTACATTTCTACTGGAGCGGAATGTACAAATCTATCATGAGTAAAATACTTTAAACTTTGTAGTGAGAATGAAGCTGACAGTCTAAAATGTCTGACGTGTCTCTACTGAAGTAAAAATAAAGCAATTTCAGGTTTGGCTTCTACAGTTTTTTACGTTGACAGAAGCAACACACCTATTTGCACATGAAGCAGGATATTCATGCATACTTTAGTCGCTTTCAGAAGAAGACGCCTGTGTCTCATTTGTTACATTACTCTGTGGGTGTGTGTGTTTGAGAGAGAGGATGAATAAAGCACAGGTACTGAAACTTGGCATTCAAGCTTTGCTAGTTTCACAGAAAGCACGGATGAAATATTAAACACAGACATAGTGTTTGCCAGTAAAGAATGTTTGCAGATGCTTGTGAGAAGTGCAATTGAAAAGTTAATGATCCACAGCCATTTACCTGATCCAAAAGCCTCTTTTTTCAGAGCAGCAATCAGACGTCAGTGCCAGACTCTGTAGGAATATGTCTGATATTTAGTTGACATGATAAAACACAAGAACAACCGAATATCAAACATATCACACAGCTTCTGGCAAATCAAGAGAATCAAGCAGATTGGAAAGACCTGTTGCAGAACAAGAGACACAACCCAGTAAGAAATAAAAAGGTAATGATGAAGTTAACAATACTTGCAGTCATGTTAATTGATTTTATGAACTTGAACAACCTGTTCATCATGCAAACAAACAGCCATTAGTCAGTAACAAAAGGAATCAGAGATCCTGATGACGGTTGAGATAAGCCTGTTTGTTCAGACATCACAGGACTGGACGATAAAAAAAAAGATGTACAAACAAAGAAAGAAGGTACTTACTTTTTTCATGCATGTTGTCATCCATTGGGACAGCAAGGAGCTTAGCTAAAACAGGAAGCAGAAACAATTTATGTTGACAGCGTGCACAATTAAGAGAAAACACTGACGAAAGGCTGAGTTATCTTGTGAGCTTTTCCGCAGTGGGACAACATTTATATACACGAACTTATAGGTTTTTTTTTTTTTTTATCGTAGTGGTATTCGCTTTTTCAGTACCATACACACATCATGTAATTAGAGTTATATATTGATCAGCTGCTGTGGCCTGCAGCCTTTCCTCCCCACATTTGTCTGATCAATACATGTAATGCTCATCCCACTGTGACCCCTTAACACATACTGGCACACACGACTGCATGTGCAGAATCAAACAGCTTGTAGTTACTGGCCAGCCTGTAAGGAGGGAAAACATCTTTATTTAGTTTTAACAGTAATCACCTCATAAATAAAAACAGATTTCTTCTTCCAAGGCATCTGTGATTTTTCCTCCCAGTATGCCAAACCAGATATTCATCTATTTCTATACTTATTTACTTGTTGGTTAAGGACATGTGTTTCTACAGTTTTGCTGTGCAACATGGGTTTGAGGGGAAAGTCTGTGTGAATGATCAGGTGTGTCCATATATTTGCATTCTTTGTTGTTTTTAATATATGTAAAGCACTTTCTGGTATGAAAAGTGGTATACAAATAAAATCTTATATGATTTGATTTAAATACTTGTTAAACTGGTATCAAATGGTTGCATAACACATTTTTCAGACATAATTTCTCATCAAAATGGAGATAATGCCTTCTGAGTGACACTAATATTTTTAAAATCTTTATCAAATCTAGACGATATTATTTGGACATAATGGGAAATATCACAAAAAAGAGGCATCCCCAAGCTGGAAAAAGGTTGGCAGGTATGACTTTGAATCAATATTTGTCTTACTTGTAGTGTAGTTTTCTTTTTATACTTGACCCATTGCATTTTGAAAAATAGCTAAGAGAGAAAAAGGTCGTGGTTTGACATTTTTAAATGTTAATTTCTGTTCAGTTGTCGTACGCTTCAGTCTAGAATTGGTAGCATCTGAGCAGTCAATGTGACCTCTGCTGTCGGTATGCTCACTGAATGTCAGATTGAGTTTAGCGGTGATGTGGGACTCTCACATGTGTTGAATCCAGATTATCTGCCAAACATGATGATCAATGAAGAATACAGCACTTTCCCAGATGGATTGGCCATATTTTGTTTGCTTGTTTTTGGCTTGAAGGCAGAAGAAGTGGAACTGGTACAGTTGCGTAGACGCAACTGAAATATTCATAATGTGAGTTTGCAATTATATGACTTCTAATCTGAGTCACAGTCATTCACTTCTTTTAACCAAGAGGGAAATAACTAATTTTGAATAATTTGCTATTTTAAACATCAAATTAAATCATTAGAGACGAAAAAACTTACAAACAATGAATCAACATCAAATTCCACATTACAGTAAGGAACATCAGGCTGTTTCTGGTCTGTATACTTGTCTTCTATGACCTTGCAAGCCTATTGGGGCGGAATGATAGCCCCCCGATTGCCTAATTGTGAGCCCGAGGGGAGTGTTTTAATCTGCAACAGATGGAGGGCAGTGTGAGAAACAACAGGATGATAGAAATTGACTAAATCTCTCAGATCCTTTCAGTGGCAAACACTATTTATTCCCCTTTTAAAACCTCAGTATTTTCCTTTTGCTGCTTCACAGCAACTAAACTCTTCCACTTATATTATCATCCAAGTCTCAAGAATCAAGTTGGCTCAAGATACATTTCAGGTGCTAAAAGTATGTATTTAATGGAACCACTGTGTGGTTGACATTTTAATTAGTTCCATAAAGATAGTCTGACATCCCATGCTGCTTACTCGTGCACACAACCAAATGATTTATTTTTAGCTTCATTAAAGAACAACGTGTTGCTGGAGTTGCTAGAAAAATCCCAGATTGAGTTTTTTTCCAACTTATCCCTTAAATTTATGCAGAAATTACAATATTTCATTAATTAACAAGAATATAAAAGGGTCAAACAATAACTTTAGCAGTAAAACCTAACGAGGTGCACTGCAAGCAACAGACTGGTTTTTAGCAGACATACTGGACTTGCCAGTGCTTTGACTATTCTTTCCAGTTCTCTTGCTCGCTCATTCCCTTGCTTATGCACATGCACACATGAACACGAACAAGCCCTGAGGCAGGGTCACTGCAAAAAAGAGAGGCAGACAAGGTTAACAGTGATTATTCAATACCTTTCTCTATGTTTTCAGCCTCAGAGGTTATCTAACAGAAGGAAAAAACGCACAACTGAAGCCATAACACATGACCAAAACTAAAGGCCAAGAGGCATTTTGTACTACATAAGGAGACCTAAATCCGAACAGCAGCTGCTACAGGAAAACTTGTGTTGAAAAGCAATTATGGACAAGCTTTTGACATGTATTTGTTAATGTTTAAAATGAAGAAATGTCTTTCTACTAGATACCAAATTTCCATGACATTAATATAAAGCAAATCTAAACACAAATGTCCATTTATTAAAATGTTAACATGCTAACAAATCCAGGTGACGTGTTAATTTTTGCTAATTGTTGCTATCGTCTGCTTTCAGCTGTTAATCATTACCTTGGCAACCAGGATGCAGGTCTGACAGTATTTTACAACCACATGTCTGATAAACACCATACGTTTTCATAAATCTGATAGAATAATATTAATGTAATAGTGTGGGAATAAAGACGCCAAGCTTCTTGTCTGGTTGTATTGCTTTACATACATTTACAAATATTTCAATATAAGTCTTTTTCTTCAGTAAATAACCCATTTGTGACCAATATGATGTTTTTAGACAAATGTTAAATGACATACAAATATTCTGATGGCTGCAGATTCTGGGCATGTGCAGTATTAGTGTTGCATTATGCCATACTTTGTCCATGTTTAGTTAGTTATAGGGGCCTTTCTGAAAGGTTATCCCTTTCTATTTTCTTGCCCAGGAAGGTTCCTACTGTATACATATATAGGGATGAGACTCAACACTTAACTGTGATGATTTCAGTTTATATAATAAAATATAAGCTGTTTTTAAAAATTAGGCTCAAGACAGCTCTATTTTTATTATTTTTGTATGCTATTTGGGGGGTTCATGTTCTCTCCAGTCTTGTTGCACTTCAAAAAACACATTTTAGGTTGACTGATTCAATCCAATTCTAAACTCAGTGTAAAAGTACATGTGAATGTCCACGGCCGTCACTGCGCTGGCTCTGATGAACTGCCAGCAAATAGCAGACAAGCTCTTAATTGGTAAGCCAAGACAGCCCACATGGATACATGGATGTTTTAATAGCTTTTTATTGATGTACCACTCTTATTTTTATTTTGCAATGCGGCAAATGCTCTTGAAATGATCTAACAAATAAAGAATATTGCTGCACAGGCGTTGCATTTTCATGGCAGAAACTTCCAGATTTTCCATCAAGTACATGCATGAAATGTGAGTAGGCCAAGTAGTTTTAATCATTAATTTGCACAAAAGTACATTATAATACATATGACCCAACTTTAGAGCCAGTTGTGCACGGTAAAGGATGTTTATTATTGCAAAAGCAGTTTAACAAAAGCAAAGAAAAAAAACAAAAGAAAGTGCTTCACAAAAAGTATAAAACTGAAAAATGAATCCCCCACAAAACGGTTAGAAATAAAACATCTTAAAGTACAGAGAAGTAAAAGTATCAACAAATACATTATTTTTGTCACATGACATAACCATTTAAACATTAATTGTGATTAAGCAGATAGATGAGAATCTGGACATAAATTTGTCATGTATGACTACATAACCCTGTTATTTAGTCAGTGAGCTGCTTGATCGTTCATATTGCCAACCTAGAACTAAGACAAATGATGAAAAGATTTTAATTTGCCATTTTGTTATGCAATAATTGGCTGAACATTCACAAAAAAACTAACAACATAAATATCCTGTTATTCAAATAAAAATACACAAATCATGCATTAGGAAGCTGTCCTTCGCCAGAAACCAATACCTGCCACAGACGGTAACAGTTCTGATGGTGTTTTTCAGGTTTGTCAGAAGCCTGGGAATTAGTTTATTATACAGGAACATTTCCACATATTGCTGTAAATGCATCAGCGATAGCCATTTGACTATCTTTTATCTTCAATGTCCCTCTTATTTAAAGAAAAAAAAGGAAATTATTTAGAGAAAATTATAAAAACTGTTGACTGTTGTGCAGTTTACATGTAAACAAGGCCTCTTGATTAGCTGCCAAGTACTGAATTTCTTAAGATGCATGGTGGGAGAGAAAAAAAATAGTCATTTGACTTTGGCAATGTCAAGGTGAAACAAAGAAAAAGTAAACCTATAGCAGCACAGCAGCTAATACACCAATCAGATGCAGACAATTATTTAGCTGCTCAAATGTTAAACAACTCTTCACATGACTAGTTAAAGTCACCACATCATGTTTGTGCACAGCAAGGATGGCTGCGAAGAAACAAGCAGAAGTTTTACTTGTTCATATTATTGACTTAAACATGTGTGACCACATGAGCTTGTTTTACATGTGATAATCAAATAATATAAAACTATAGTCACATCCATGCTGGATTCTGCTTTCATTGTTTCTGGAGGTGATGAAGAAGAGATAGGAAAACATGTCATCTCATCTTCGGGTCTCTTCCTTTGCCTTAGGTATCTCTTTTTCAGGTACCTCTGCCTTTATTTCACTGTCTTTTTTTGTCTCTACCAAAGGCAGTTCCTGCTTGGAGCCCTCTGCTTTTGGTTGTTCCTCCTTAGGAGCCTCTCCTTTTGGGTTTTCCTGTTTAGGAGCCTCTGCTTTTGGTTGT
>JBAMHX010000007.1:13562275-13577367 GCA_037177515.1 Pseudomugil tenellus | reverse complement strand
GGATGATGCGAGGTAGGGATGAAGCTCTTTGGGTTTGTGTGTCATTGTGTGTGTGGGCAGTGCAGCCAGATATTTTATCAGTTAAATCAATTGCTACCGCTGCATCTGATCAGGTGAAATGCTATTGTCAAGACACTTACAGAAATAATTTGGTTGAGCTTTTTATCAGGTGTTTAAAGTAACTTTGCTTTCTTGCAAACTCAGACACCCGTGACTTCAAAAATACTTGATCATTTTGTGTGATTAAGCTTTTTCTGTCTCTCTATTTTTACTCTGGGATGTGCGATGAAACCTTGTTTAATTGCCTCTACGAGTCAAAACCACCAATTTAGTTATTTTCAGGGTTTTGTGCGATATCCGAGATGTTTCAGGCATTCTGCAACCGACCCGCTACAAAGCACACATGTTCTCGCCGTAATGTGTGAGGACAGATGCCCTCATTTGTTTTGAAACTGGATCTCCCCAGAGTTCTGCTTTGCCCGATTGTTTGCCATCTTCACATTGTTTGAAGTGTTTCAGTTTTATATTTCAGTAGCATGAATAACTTCGAGATCTCTTTGATCGGTTTAAGTTTTGAATCATAGACATTTGTCACAGGTATATTTACCCTTTATTACTCCCACATGTACAGTACGCTTCTATGCACCACTCATTTTACAAAGGGTGATGCAAAAATATATAGCTTTGGAAACAAATGTCATTCACAGTACTGTACAATATATATTTTTAAAATTTAAGTTTATGATAATAAAAATAAAAAAGAGCCACAAGAATAAGAATGGATTGGATTTAAATTGCACTTTTTAAGGCATATAGAAGATTTTACATTGAGTCCATTATTTATTCTCTCCACATACTTGCTATCAAATTGATCATAAAAAGATAAACCCAGCAAGCAGCCACATTTGACATGTCACTGACTTTTTTTTTTTTGCATTAGCATCCACCAAATACTAACCGGCGGATAACAGGATGCTGTGCCACCACAATGCATCAGTTTGAATGGACTGACTCCATGCACATGAAGTAGACAGGATGCCAAAGAAATGTGACAATCAAAACAAAGAAAATTAGATGTTTTACAAGTGGAATCCAGTATTTTGGATAGAAACAGAAATAACACAAATAAATGACAAATTTATATATGCATGCTATTCACAGGGTCTTGCTGTTGCAACATGCTAACCCATACACACACACGTATACGCACACACACCTTTGCAGCTGCTTTTTAGATGGCGCCTAGATGTGCTGTATCTCTGCTGTGCAGCTGTGGTGTGGAGAGAGCAGGATCTAACAGGTGAAGATGCTGCTTAATTTTTGTGTCTTCACTACATCTGGAAAACATACTAAAACACACACATACACACATTTTTTAATCCTTTTTTGTCTGTTCGGGGGATTCCTGTGCAGATCGTATATGGTTTCTTTATCAGAAAGGATTTCCTTGTTCCTCTGGGTGCAGAAAGTTGCACAGAACTTCCAAAGCAGCAGAAGCGGTTGGCTTTAGATCAAAGCCAACATCAAACTTGCAGCTGACACATTCCCCTCCCAAAATATGGTAAATGAAGTACGGCAGTTGAGCTGATTCATACCCTCTGCCACTGTCAAAACATTACTTCTTTCAAGTATCTTAAAATACTGAAAGCACTTGAAAGTCATATTTGGTAAATGTCACACCAATGGGTGTTCAGGCAAGTTTTACATAACCCCCCGTCTCTAGAAAAAGTATATATATGTATGTATTATGGCTGTTTTCTTTTCTTCTTTTTTTTTGACGTAGTTGTGAAATTTCACAAGTTCACACCACAGTGTGATAAAACCATAATAATACTTCAGCTCTCAGATAAGTTTTCCAAGGGAGACTTCTTATCTGGTCTGGTCTGGTCTGGTAACGACACTGATTTTACCTTTTACATGTATTTTTTAAATGTTTTTTAAATATACTTTTTTTCGCCTTAAGCACAAGTTACTTAAATTTACACTAATTTTCAGTTCTTTTTTTCTACAAGCTCACAAAATAACACATTTGTCTCATGTTAAATAGGTTAAAACATTTGGTAAAATATTTAAATGTCATTATTTTGTTTCTACAAAGTACAGCTGTAGTAGTACAGCTGTAAAGATGCTGTATTTCCTCATTGCAGATTTTTTTGTGTTCTCATACGTACATTTGAATCAAAAAGGAAAATTAGTGTTCTTAAAAATGTTTACATTTATTTCAAACCTCTTCCCCCAGCATTATTCTTAACCAAAACAAGTATTGATTAGATAAAAGATTATTTAAACAGCTAAAAAAAAAATGCAAACAAATTTATTTAATCTGCTGCACTGACATGAATATAAATGTTTTTCTTGATTGTCATCGCCTGTAAAAAATTCCAGATTTTGTGATGTGTAGCATTTAGTCTGTTATTGATAAACTAACAATCTGTTTGCAAGTGTGTGTTTGTGTTGTTATGTGTGTACACAAACTGTTTGTGCGCTTGCTTGCCTTGGTAACAAACGTAAGCTTCCGTCAAAGGAAAGTTGAGGTTTTCTGTCCGTTTACAGTGTGCGAAGAACAGACTGCTGACAAGGTGATTATAGACAGATTGTGTTCAGAGTGGTTGATATATATCTGTATTGTTTCCCTTCCAGTCACACAAATGCAACATAACTTTTAATTGTTTTGGCCTCTATGAATAAGATTAGATAAGAGCTTTTTTCATGGGAAAATCGATACCGTTCAAAACTATTTTTGATCACATACAAGAGCATTATGAAATGCCTGCTCTGCACCCCCCACTACATGTTTATCTGTGACGTCCTGGAGGTAATAGAACTGAATAGAGTGGGGAAAATAAGTACATATCTAAAGAAAAAAAGAAGAGGGGAAAAAAGTTTTAATGCATCTTTGCTGTTTCTTTCACACTGGTTCCTGTTTTATGCACATTCTTTAAGATTTTTGTAGATGCATTATGACCTACATCATTTGAGTTGGAAAAGTCACTGAATTTCATCAATAGAGTCCCATTACCAACACTTCCATCATACAACACTGTTGCTCCACTAAATCTATGAAAATTATGGAAAGAAAAGCAGTGCGCTTGACAAGAATTGTGTAAAAAAATCCAAATTTATTGTAAAAATTTCTGTAAAACACACAAGAATACTCGTTTCAAGAGGTGTAATTATTTAAATTAAGCGTCTTTTTGGTAAAAAAAAAAGAGCAGAATTTTGTAATTTTGAGAAAATAAGTTCTTGATATTGTTATAAAATAATAGAAAGACTAAGAGACCATATCTGAGTAGCTGTGTCTTGGTATACTTTTCACATGGAAGTGTGGGAGGTGGCTTTCTTTTGTTTTCACTGACATATCAGGGCATTTTCCTCACCAAACATCTACTGTACTCAAACCACTTGTTCAAGTAAAATGTAACACATTCATTTTTTAACATACATCAGCTTTTTTCTTTTTTGGGGGGGAAACAGAACCATTCAAACAATTTGTTTTGCTGAAATGACCTGAAGCCTGAATTTCACAGCAGTTATCTGCAGTGTAAAGCAACTGATTTCACGCCACAGAAACACAATGGATATTTAAATGTTTGCAAAGAGATGCTGCTAATGTATTCAAAGTAAATACTCTTGTTCTGAATGCAAAGTAAATCTGCATAATACGGATTATTGCTGAGTATGTAAACAGATAAGAGTGGGTTTTAAAAGATATCTACCATCCCCGGAGCCTTTTAGACTGAATCATATTGAGCGGACATATTGCAGAATATATATAATCCACAGTTTTTTATGCATTATTAGAGAAAAACCTTTAAAAAATCATCTTCCAGTTCATGTTTAAATTGGAAAATATTAATGTTAAATATTTTAAACTACATCCTTATGTTGGGTTAGTTGCAAAATGTTTCAAAAAGGTTTTTTATCAGGGACATTGGAAAGTGATTCTAGAAATAAAACAACTAAAAGATTGCTGATAAGATTAGGGGTTTACCTCTGTGTGATGTATTGCAGTGACAAATATTTCAGCAGCTTGTGATGGAAATTTCTGTACGTAAATTTAAAATGAGTGTTTACATGAAATAATGCTGAAGCCCATAAATGAATTACTGTTTGGGGACATCGAGAACATATAGCATTCTACTGCAAAAATCATTGCAAACGACAAGAAACGCTTCTGAAAATCCTTATCAGTGAACAATGTTAATCATCACATTCACTAACAAGAACAAATCTGTCATCAGACATAAAAAATGTAAAAACAAATGAAATACTTTGACTATTTTAGAAAGTCCAGCTCTCCATTATTCAACTTGATATCAACACATATATTAAAAGCAACAACACAGAAGAGCATTAGGGCTGTATAGATAATTTGCGAAGGCACTGTTGCCTCTGAAAATGATACGCATACTATGTACTGACATGTGCTGCCTTTATACAGTATTTTTGTCAGGAAAACTCTGAAACTCTGTGACAGAAATATTTTAATATTTACCCAGTTAAATAATTTTAGAATAAGACATTCCATACAAAGGACATTTGCAGAATAAATTAGCGCTTAGATTAAGAAATAATCAGACAAAGCTTTAGCATGCGACATCACAATGCTGTTTGCATGTTCTGGTGTTGCCAGGTCTTGTTCTCCTTGTTTTCACTTGTTGTCACAAGATGTGGCAACATAGGCTGGATTCAGGAACACAGTGGCTGAGGGAAAGTTAGAGAAAAATATGCTTGTGGTGAAGAGAAAAGCAGGTAATAGTCTAAGTTTTAAGGTAATCATAATTAAGTCCAGCTTGTGTGAATGACAATTATTGCATTTTCATCAAGGATGATGTTTGTTTTTTTTATTTTTATTTTTTAGATGTAAGTCAATAAATGGATAAAGTTATATGATGTAAAGAAGAATAAATGGCATAACATTTCTGCAGCTCATAGAAATATGATGATGGGGATATTTTTTCCTTCGTGATAAATTAAATTGTTGGCATCCTCTGTGAACATATACGTAACCAATGACTCAAAACATTCTGCACACATCTGCTGAGCTGTGCAAACAACACTGTCTGAAGTAAAATATTCAACAAATGAGGACATGGACTGTTCACCAGCTGAAAAATGGCATAATGAAAATATCTGAGCACGTGAAGCTTTAAAAGGAAAGGCAGGTGGTCTCTCAATGCACAAGGACTTGCAGTTTTTAAGCAAGTTCATACATTGTCTTTGCAGCTATTTTTCCCCAGTGAAATATAACGTTTATATTGTTTGGAGTTTATTCCATTCAGTTTTTATTTTGATATTGTCCAAGTTTTTTTAACAGAAAAAGACATTTGTAAACTCATACGCTGAGACTATAGCGGCACGACATGCCACTTAAGCATCGGCATCACAAAGTACGTGTGTACAATAGTCCCGTTGCAGGTCCTGAAATGAATTAGGCCAAACATCTTGATATTATCATCAGTTTCAATGGTTCATGACTAGTTTTATAAAAATGGAAGTCCAGCTTGTTGCAATTGTGATTACCAAAAAAATTTGTTTATAATTCCTATTTACACTTTATAGAACTAAACAAAATCAGGATCAAGCCAAATAAATGAAATATATGAAATAAAAATTACAAAAACAAACAAGCACAGTTGTAACATTCATAAGAAGTAAGATCAGAGCAGCTTGTCAACAAGATGGCAGGAGTGCAGCATAACTTAAAGTCCTCTGTTCCTGGGGGTTTTTTGCACATTATATGCCACAGAAAAAGTAGAAAAAATCAGTGTTAGTTTGCAGCCACTAACTAAGACACAATCATCCATTCCACTGTTACCAAAAAGATGCGATAAAGGTAGCGTAGTGTCTTTTTTTTCATGCTATCACTTAAAAACTTGCATATGCACACACCAGAAGATGCTGGGTTTGATTGGGTTTAGCATGTGGCTGCAGATAACAATGTGCAACCAAAAAAAAAAGAGTCATTGCTGCTCCTCACAGCCACTCACAACCTTACATTCACAGGCCTCAAACTGCAGCTAATAACCAGTATAAGCAACCTAACTAAACTGGATTCTTCTTTATGCAGTGAAGCTTTGCAGCTTCTCATCTGTGCAGTATGTTCACCTTGAGAATTACAACTGCATGGAAAGTTGGTTGGTGAACAGTGTATGTGATTACTGTGTGTTTTTGTGTGATTGCGTGCATGAGCAGTGAAAGGTTGTGGGTCACAGTGGATTTCCTGTTGTTTGAGGTTGACAATCAAAACTGAAATAGCAAAAAAAAAAAAGAAAAAAAGATTGAGACCACTGATGTTTTCTCCATGTATCCTGCAACACTGACAGAAACACTATCGCTTTATTTCACTACATAAAAGTAAATCATATGCAGTAGGTAAAGTTAACTCCACCTGCGACAGCAGCTTAGCTGGTGGAGTATTGTAACTTTTATCCATATGTTGAGTAGTAATCTCTATTATTATGAGCTGAATATTTGTATTTCCGCTGTTTTTGTTTGCGTGTGTACAAGCATCGTCTTGTACAGTGATTGGCTGTCCTCTGCAGGAACCTTCATATGATCCCTGTGGCACAAGATAATGAGGGCACACACTGACACACTAACACACACTTGTGAATGAATCTGACACAGTTATGCACAGAAATGCAAATATTACTGTATATAAGCAGCATCAACCTGTACGAGCTCGTCTTGCACAAGACATTCACACCATCGATGCAGTTGCAGAAGGAAGCCGAAAGATTTGAGCCAATGAACGATTCAGCTGATATTTGTGTCTTGGTGATACTTCCTCCTACTTTGAACTGAGATTATTTTTTGTTCGGACACTCTAGGAAACCGCTCGCCGTCGGGACAGCTACACAACGTAACCACTGCTGTGACAAAAAGTAGCCTTGAAGCAGAATTCTGAGGGGTGTGAGAGTTCACAGCTATCAGGGGCACAGGGGGAGGTGAGAGGGGGATGGCCGTTACTGGCAGTGATGAAGGGAAGAGAGTGCATTACTGGCAGTTGTGTCCTTTATGAGCGAGATAGAGAAGGATCTCAAAGTAAAGAAATGACATGAAAGAGGGACAGTCAGAATGAAAGAGAAGTCAAGCAACCACTTGAAAGAGCTCTGAGGTTGACACCTTCATATTCTCCACCAAACTCCATTTGCAAATATTCCACATTGTCAGGTAACTTATTGTTTTTGATGTTATTTTCTTCATTATTATTAAAGCAAAACATGGTTGAGAGGAAAATACCTTTGGTTTACGGTGGTCACACAACAACTGATAGATGTGTTAAGGGGAAGTACAGCATAAGACACAAGTTCTTACTCAGGGAATTGCTTTGAAAGTTAAAACTTTGATTGTTATGTCTGTCTGTCTATCTCCAGTTGCAATACCAAAGCATCGCGCTTTTTAGATAACTGCTTGTTTCTATTTTGTGTCCGTCTAGCCCAGATTGAAGTTATCCCATGCAAAATTTGTGGTGATAAGTCTTCTGGAGTGCATTATGGCGTCATCACATGCGAAGGCTGCAAGGTGAGATGCGTAACTGTTGCACATGCACACACATACAAGCATCATTCCTCCTTCCTACAGTTAGGTCTACATTTATGTGGACTGCAAGGAATTTGTCCTTAACTTGTGTCATCACACCGCTGGTGCAGATTCGAAACAAAGATATCAAGATTTGATCCAAGTGCATAATTTGTAGCATTAATGTGAGGGGAGCATAATAAATAGTTGGTGTCATATCTTCCACTAATTGACCAATAAGCAGTTCATATATCATAGAGGGGTTATTTAATTATATGTTAGCTTATAATGGATTGGATCCCTGTTACAATCCTTTAGCTTATTTGTATTTGTCTATGGAGTATGATTACAGATTCACAGAGACATTTTAGGGTGACTTTGCAATGATACTAAAAAACAAAAGGAGTCCTAGTTACTAACTATTAGGCTTCATAAATATTAGATTATATACTGTAGTCATTGTTATTTATTGCATTAAAAAATGTTTAATATACAGTACCTTGAAATGCATTTTCTAATCCTTAGTTATCATTATTTTAAAAGCTCTGTGTTCAATGTGAAAAAGTAACAATTAAAATAGTGTTTCCTGTTAGAAAGAAGTCCCAATTATGTTTTGGTCTTTTTACCCGAACATCAGGGATTTTTTCGGCGCAGCCAGCTTCCCACCGTGTCCTACTCCTGCTCCAGGCAAAGTAACTGTCAGATCGACCGAGCCAGTCGCAACCGGTGCCAGCACTGCCGTCTGCAGAAATGCCTAGCCCAGGGCATGAGCAGAGATGGTGAGACCCGACAGATCTTTGCAATCGGACAAACCCTCTTTATCCTTCATTTATAGCATTTTGTTCTTTTCTTTTTTTCTTTTTTCAGCGGTGAAATTTGGACGGATGTCCAAACGTCAGCGGGACTCTCTGATTGCTGAGGTGGAGAGACACCGACGACAGCAGCAGCAGCAGCAACAACAACAGCTTCAGGGAGACACTCAGGTGGCGTTGTCCTATCCCGGCAAGAACCGGCAAGACCGCTCCCCCCAGCTTCTACAGCCCATGCCCACAAGCTACTCTTATGCTGGAGACACTGAGCTGCTGCCCTACACTGCTGATGTTCATCCTTACCTTTTGTGCTCCCCCAACGATTCACAAGTGTCTGGAATGATCTACCGTGATTCTAGTGTCTCTCCCACTTCGAGACCCCAAGGCAGAGGGGATAACGGCAGATACCACGATGTAAAAGGTGGAAGCTCACTTCACTCTACAGTTTTCACTAATCTGCTTTCCTTGTTCTTTTATTACTGTTTCTTCTTTTCTCTTCCCATTAGGATATGATTCCAGACATCAATTTCACGATCTGATGACGATTCATCCCTTCAACCCTCTGGAAGACCCTTACAGCTTCTATCCTAATTCTCTGCGAAACATAGGTCAGAGATCAGGGCTGCGAAATGGACCCTTAATCGAATTGACTCCATTCACGAATTCCTTTGCTTTTGTTTCAGATGAGCTGTGTGCCAGCATTGTGCGTTCCCACAGGGAGACCAGCCAGTACAGACCAGAGGAGCTGCAAGCTCTACGATGGAAACTCTTCAGCAGAGAGGAGATCCAAGTCTACCAGAGCAAAGTACTACTAGGATTTCTGCTTCCTCCGCTTGTCTATAATTCTCAGACATGAATCAGACAGCGTCAAAACAAAACATGCCATGTCACATAGCTTGAGGTTATTTTGTTTGATGAATCAAATGAAGAAGTGAGAAAAGTTCTTTCATCTTTTTCCCCCTCCTCCTTTTTCTTTGATCATAGTAATCAAAGAGACATGAGGTGTTGGGTGAATGAAGTAATAAAAAACATAAAGTTATGTTTTAGATGGAGTTGTAGGTATAATGAGGACCTGTTTGTGTAGGATGAGTGATGTTCCACTTTACTTTAAATATTGTGTTGCTGAGGGACTCGTGAGGGGGGAAAAAAAACCCAAACTTGCATTTTATTTTCCCCAGACAGTGGATGAGATGTGGCAGCACTGTGCCATCCGACTGACCGATGCTGTGCAGTACGTGGTAGAGTTTGCAAAACACATCCCAGGTTTTCGTATGCTCAACCAGAACGACCAGATTGCCCTCTTGAAGACCGGTGAATTTCTGCTCGCTGCTAGCAAGATCTTTACTCGACACAATGTTGAAAATCTTACACTTAGTCCCTTCTAATCTTTTTCTTGTAGGCTCCATGGAGGTGGTTCTGGTCAGAATGAGTCGCTTCTTTAACACAGAGAACCACACCGTGTTCTTTGATGGGAAATTTGCTGGATCTGAGGTCTTCAAGTCTTTGGGTGAGAAGCTTCCCAAAGGTTCGAAACCATTAGGGAAATGACCAGAGTGGTGACTTATCAGTGCTCTCTGTTTCTTGTTTATGGCAGCTTGCAGTGATCTAATCGCAGCAGTGTTCGACTTTGCTCATGGTATGTGTGGTCTAAAGCTCACCGAACAGCAGATTGCTCTCTTCAGTGCTTTGGTGCTAATCAATGCAGGTGAGATAAACTCAACAATCTTCTCACGCATGTTGAAATTTGTTCTCTATTTGTGGAAAATGGCAAAAGTTGGAAGAACATTGAAACCTTTGATTATATTTGGTATTGTGGAGGATTTACAACACGCTATACTGACTTGCCTTATGTTTTCATTTAATTCTAATCTGAAATAAGATGATATGACTGAACCTGGTTTAGCCATAAACCAGATTTAAAGTGTTTACATAAAGTATTTACTCCCACTCTTAGCTAGATTTAGCTGACAGAAACATTTGCACATAGAAATGAACTTTTATCACTTTTTCCTTCATAGTTTTAATACAAAACCTGCTCTGCCTCCACCTAGAGGTGGTTAAGTGACATTAAGGAGGCCATGCTGGTTTCTCCTTTTGGGCTCATTGAGAACAGATGTAGAAAGTTTTTTCCCATCTTCCCACTGTAGTGCTTTTAGCCTTTTGTCAGCTTCTCTATCAAACATTCATTTTTAGATAATTTTTCTTTAAAGCCAGCTATACACTGTTTAACCTGTCAATGAGTGTTTTTACACAACACTAAATTATCATTAGCTTTACCAAATCAGACATTTGCAATACACACAAACATGTTGTTCCTTCTTATTCTGCACATGTTGGAAAATTCCATCGTTTTGCATCTTTTTGTGAAATGTGTATAAATAAGGCTGCTTCATTTATTATTTTTTCTGTTTCTTAATCCAAACAGCTGAACACATAAGAAACTGTAGCTGAAAAAAAACAACCTGCTTCATGTAGAAAAAGATCTACTGTTGCTTTGTCGACATAAAATCCTAATTTTATACATCATTTGATAACATCTGCATTCAAGAACATAAAGATAACCCCATGATGATGTTAATTCAACTTTACTGACATGTTATACAAAGAAGCAACAGAATATCTTCAATATGTTTTCACACAGTGTACAGTATGTTCATACATGCTGCAGTGATGCATGATGAGGTCTCAGTCGCCTTACATGGGCAATGATGAACTTCAGGATATTAAGCCTGTTGTACCGATCAGGTGTTTCAGTCTGTGAAAAAGTCATTTTTAGAGAGAAAATAACTTGATTTGAACTCTGGATTTTGTATTCCCTTAGAGGTGCCCATCAGCTGTCTAAAATAAATAAAAATGTTTAAAAAGTTCAATGACACACCAGTAGAAAAGGAAGACTGCTTTAAGTCATGATGTTTTTTCAGTGAAAGATGTTAGGAGGATGATGTTTTCCTGCTGGCTTTGGCCTGGCCTCAAATCCAGGTCCTTCTTAGTTGTGAGGCAACAGTGCAAACCTCTGCACCAAACAAAGACATCCACTTATTTAAAATAATAATGATGATGATAATCAAAACAACCAGCTTTGTAAAAAAGTATCTTTCTGCGCAGATCGTCCTTGTCTGGAGGATCGAGATAGAGTTCAGCGAGTACAAAGAAGTGTGGTGCTTGGACTTGGACACATCCTGCACCAAGACAACCAGGAGGGTCTCATGCATAAGGTATGTTTAAAGTAATCTGGAATATAACTTATCTGCAGCACGCTCTGTCCTGGAATACAGATATCTAAGTTTTTCTCTGTCTTCCCTGCAGCTGTACCAGAGGAAGGAGGTGTTGCGTTCGCTGTGCAGCCTGCACATGGAGAAGCTGCGCTGGTTCAGTCAGCGATATCCACTCACTGCTCATTCTCTGTTTCCTCCTCTCTACAAAGAGCTGTTTGCGTCTGAGGCAGAGCTGCTGCCAGGGACCACTCACTGATGATCTGACAGCTGCAAACTGTCCCACACACACAGACACAAACTATTAATATTACTTTCTGACAGAATATATTTTTCTAATAATTAAAACAAACAAGAAAAGCAAGGTAATCATAGAGTACTGAATATTTCATGACTTCCAGAAAAGCTCATTTTGTAGATTATTTCTAAAATAAATCTGAATATTTGATTAGCATGATTTTTTTTTGTTTGTTTTTGGATTATTCCAGGAAAAATATGCATTTCATTTTCTGTGAGTTTATTGTCAGTGGAGTACAGAATTGTTTTTGTTTCTCTCAGGATGTGGTGTTGTAATTCTGTCCATGATGTATTTGTCTATAGATTCAAAGAGGCAGGATGCTCTTCCATGACAACAAACATTTAAAGTGATACTACCCGAAAACCAGAAGGGTTCAGCATCATGTTCTGTGGTGTTCATGCACACATTGGAGCAGTTTTACTTCTTTCTACTTCTTCTGTTTCTCTTCAAAAGGTTTTGGCTTCAGTGTTGCTTCAATTCACATAATGCAAAGCTGATAAAGCCTCTTCTTTATCATCCTCTTTATTCGGGCAGCAAACAGACATCCTGCCTCTTTGTATTTCTGCAGAAATGTTTTTCCTTAGGCTGATGTCACAGGTTGGCCATTAAATCCAACAGAGAAGCAGTTCAACTAATATATTCCCCTCCTATTGAGATAAACCCGAGCACGTCCATCTAATTTCAACTTTGGAAAGATTTTGCATTAAATTTAGAAATTAGCATCTGTTAGGACGTTGTGATCCAGTAAGAATCTCTTCCTTTGTGTGCTAAATTTTTGTCTTTTTTTCCAATTATCTTTTGTTTTCCCTTTATCTACCATAACTGGGTAAACTGAAGAAAATATAGGAGGTTTCAGCATTAAATACTGTATGTCTGGGTGTCATCTCCTCCTTAACTGACCAGATTTTAATGATCTTATTTTTGTTTTATTCTTTTAATAAATACCTGAGGCTGTGACACCAAACAGATGTGCGAGTGTTTTTTGACTATTCGTGGAAAAAGAAAGAAAGCAAGGGCAATACAAACAGTTTCCCAAAGCATACACAAGTTAGACAAATTAAAAGTTTATGTCTTGTTATGCAGGGAGGATTAATCATTTTGTCAAATATTAAAGCTGATTTGGTAAAAATGCAGCGACAGCAGTTCCAACATAGGAAATGTTAGTCACTTCAGCTACAGTGTGGAGTCATGAGTTTTCGTAGACAAAACAGTGGTCAGCCAAGTTAAGAGGAAGATACTTGAGTGGCTGCAGTTCAGCTGGACATGAATAATACATTACAAGAAGCCACAAAATGTAAAAAAATCTCATTGCAATTTAAAAACTTTGCATCCTGAGACATGAAAACACATTTTCACATATAAGCGGATTTTTTTTATCCTAAATTGCATGCATTAAATAAAAAACCTAAAAAATATTGCTCTTTAAACAAGTTCTAAATGCAGTGGTTCTTTATTTTATGTCTAATTTTATTTAATGTCTTGTGAACAGGTTTTTTTTCTGATGACAAGACCACATTCCCAACTGTCTTCCATCATCTAAGCTAATCTTTGTTGCTGTTGTGGACCTCCACAGTTCATACATACCAACACAAAGCCAAACCTTTGGTGTTGATATCTGTACTTGATGGGAAAAATCTGAGGGTAGAGCAACAAATCCAGTTTAAGCTGGAGCTCACAGAGCAAAGAGTGGAAACTCATCAAACTTGCAGCTGACAACTGAAAGAGGAGTTTTTCCTCTCTTTTCTTTTTTACTCCTTTTGGTAAGTTGAAAATGGTCTCTGTTTCCCTAAACTCAAACCCGGAGTGTGAGACAGCTTTTGACATGTCTGCAAAAGAATGAAAAACACAATGAATGACAAACATTTTAGGGAGTTATGTGAAAGAAAACAACTAAAAAGCAAAAAATACATTTTATTAAACACAGTAAACGTCAAGCAAAAAACCAAGACTAATATTTTTATTTATTACCAACTGTAGATATGAAGAGTCATTTTCAGGATGGGAAAAAAATAAGTTTAAATATTAAAAAGTATCAGACTGGCAAGTGGACTTCATTTTACTCCTCACATGGCAGTTTGCAGCAGGAAGCTTGCAGACAGAAAATCTGGTTGTGATATTAACTTCTACATACACAAACTTGTAATCTTTCCTAATTGGCCTTTACTTGAAAAAATATAAACTGTTTAGTTGTTTGTATATCAATACAGTTCCCAATCAATTAAATAAATCTCATAAATGCAAACTAATCTATTGAGTTTTGATGTCTAACATTGCACACAGCTTTTTAAACATGTCACTTAACAGTATTTGCTTTTGTAGTCTCTTTATTTAGATCTGATTGTACTTTGTAACGTGTTACATCCTTAAATCAAATCAGATTTGTTTACTTGCAAAGCCCTTTTAACACCAGCTAAAGCTGCACAAAGTCCTGTACAATATAACAAGTAACATAAAACACGTAAAAAAACCTAAATATTAGACAGAACCTTGGGGGAAAGGGTAGTGACAAGATTCCTGCCGATGCAAATAAGAAGGCGTCTGAAGTTTACCCTTCAGCCATACGTCAACTCAGAAAAAAAAAAAACTTATAACTGAACAACCCTAACTTCACCGTGTGCCACAAGGAAACAAAAATGGCAGCTGTCCCCCACAAGGTCAACCTGGAGAACTAATGATGATAATAATAATTAAAACTTCTTAAGTAAGGAGTAAAACAAATTTGTGACTTACAACAATACCATAACAAACAGGTGCAACCAAAACCTAGTCCCACACAGAAGAAACATATTGGCAAAAGTGGCCAAATAATCCGGAAGTATGGATCCTCAGTCCTTAATAGGAGGAAGAGCACCTAGAAAGTCAGCATAACACACAAAAATTAACCACAGGAGTCATCCTCATTCCTGACGCAACACCACTGAAAGAGTGGAGCCTTGCTTGGTTTCATTATTCTGACATAAAGATGGGACAATTATAACACTGCTCATGTTTCAGCATAAAGGTTTTACATAAAGAGACAGAGATGTGGAAAGAAAGAAAGAAAGAAAGAAAGAAAGAGACTTTTATTTTCTTTAAAATAAAAGTTAAATAGTTTTATCAGTTTATCAAAGTGTATAACAGATGTTGACATTAAACAGTTGTATTTGTATTAATCAATAGCTTATTGCATGAACCAGTAATAATAATAATAATAATAATAATAATAATAATAATAATAATAATAATAATAATAATAATAATAATAATAAT
>JBAMHX010000007.1:13534271-13548627 GCA_037177515.1 Pseudomugil tenellus | reverse complement strand
TCTACTGTTTGATTTAGTGCTTGTGTTGTTCTTATTCTCAGATGTAAGTCGCTTTGGAGAAAAGCATCTGATAAATGTCTGTAATGTCATGTAAGATGATGACATAATGTGTGCTTCAAATACTTGATGACAAATGGGAAAAAAAAGTTGTTAGTGCATCATGTTGTAATATTCCTGCTGCTGATTTTTTTTCTTCTTCAGGACACAGTTTCAGTTCACAGACCTGGCTTCTATGCAGACCGCTTTCAGCAGTTCATGTGCAACACAGTGTTTAAGAAGATTCCTCGTAAGTAGGAATATGTCTGAATTTCAATAGAGGTGTTCTAAATAAGTTTTTCTCTGCTCCCCGCCCCCCCAAAAGGCCTAGGCCACAGATTGGTTTTGGTCTGTTCAAATTTTCTTTCTTAGAAATCATGTCGACTGTAGAATTTTATTTATTTATTGGTGAAAATCTTTTTTTTTAAGTGACCACTGATATCTATTTTTTCCTGAAACTGCTCCATTTATTACTTCTGTTTCTTTGTCAATAAAGATCTTTTTGAAAAAAGCAGTTCAGTTTACAGATACACATAAGTGTAATAAATTTTCTATATTTACCTCTAAATAAAACTTCCCACTCCACATTTTCCGTGCTGGTATTCCATATTCCCAGCTTTGCCAGCTCTAATTACTCTCGGTTAATGTTTGCTAGCAATAGTCTCTGACTGGTACTATGTGCATAGTTTAATGGGCAGTTTATAAAAAAGAAAAGTGCACTGGTCAGCCAGTCGCTGAGTAGAACTTGTCTAATTGTCTGAAAATCGGTTAATTGTTATGCCAATCAATCAGCGTATCTTTAGTTTTAATAACCAGAGTTGTGTGTGAGAAATTCTGCAATCTGTTTGCACGATTTTCAATATGTCATATGTCCTCTTCAGTGAAACCATCCCCATCTAAGAAGAGTCGTGGTGGAGGCCAGGGCGGACTCAGGAGGGCTCCTACTCTGGGGGCTCCCACCCCACTTTCCCACACAACAGGACAGTCAGGTGTGGACTTCAAACAGAACCATTTTAGAAGCATAAAGGCTAAAATTAGTTAGAAGAGACACAAAGACATTATTTTTGGTGGATATGTGGCTTATTGTGTTTGCCCACAATATTTCATCCAGGTCTACATTCAGGTTGAGAATGAGGCTGTTTGTATTTGATGTCATGTCTCAGGTGTACAGCCAGGCAGACCGGATTTGGTTCCAAGGACTCCTCCACCAGGAGATAACCCTGCAGATTGCGAGGCCAATCTCTCCACCTCATCAATAGGCAGCGCAGGAGTTCCCTCCTCCTCTCCTCCTTTGCGGTAAGACTTTTATCCCTTCATTCCTTTTTGACAGTGTTTTAACCTTTTGTTTGTCTAAATCAGACTTTTGTCTTTAGATCTGTTGGAGTGGAAGTGCATAAATCAGCAACAACAGATAATGACCATGGGGCCTCCCACAGGTAACGAGTAACACGGATTACACTCAGTATTTAAAACAAAACACTAAAAGAGTTATTGTTTTAATCACTTGGGTGAGACATTTAATCTCCTTTGACTTTCTGTGTTAGTTTGGGGGCAGAAGATGCTGCTGATAATTCAGGCAACCTGTCTGGAAATGAAGATGTTGTTTCTCTCTCTGACATCGTCCCAGAAACCAACATCAGTTTTGTAAGTCTGATTGATTATTCATAATCTTACTCTTGAAGTATCACATATTCACAAACTTGTTAGTGAGTGTACTTTCTATTTTATAGTGAAAAATGAAGAGCAAAAAAACAAGAGTGCCAACTACAAAGATGAGGCACGCTTGGAAGCGGTGAGTTGGGCAGAAGTCAGGACGATGTAAATGAAAACCACGTGTCCACGGCAGACCTCCTGTTGCACCTCTGTTTTCTCACATCTTCCAGCTGGCTGAAGCAGTGATTTGGAAGGAAATTTTAGGACAATAAGAAGGGCAGTGGAGAGAAGATGAGGTGCTGCAGGCTTCAGGTTATCTGAATAATCATCGCTATCACTGTGGACCTATATTTGTTCATAACTGAAGGCTAAAGACCTTGAAGTGGCAGCTTTTGTTATATTTGTGACACCATTACATAGACTTTCATTTTATGTGTTGGCTGCGATGACTTAACAAAATTACGGAGTTGTATACTTTAAAAGACAACAAAAGAGGGCGACGAGCTAGCCATGTTGCCCACTTTCCACATTATGCCGAGATGTGATTGGGTAGAGACTTTTGAGCAGGAACACACTCACTCCTGAGGGCAAGAAGCCCTAGCCTGCACGAGCAGAGACATACTCTGTGTTCACGCGCCGTCTAAGTGGTTTCACATTTCCGTGACTCGCACTTTAGTGCTCTGTTCATGCTGGTACATCTCCTCTCTTCACTTTATCAGCGGGGACAGTCGGCTACTTATATGTAATCAATAAAAATCATTCAGTCATAACTTACTGCTGTCAACTCTGCAATCAAAGTATACATTTCTCCTCACAGATTGTGGATGTGCAGTATTTGTTTAAAATCAGATTTGAAAAGATGGGTTGAACTAAACCTATGAAGTAGTTTTAAGTTATTTTTCTGAAATGGTGAAGTGGTGCGATCTAGATATTGCCACCGTTAAATGTGTAATTATGTTTAACTTGTGTTAAAATGTGTCTTAAAACGACAACATATTTATACAACCCTAATCTCCCCCTCTGATGTGGCCATATGTGCTGACGTATGAATGAATAGAAATGAACAGCTGTTCACTGCATTGCTGGACAGTACATGCTGTTGTGATTTCCACTTAACATTTGTCTGTCATGTCTGTGCCTTTTAATGCTCGTCTCTTCACTGTCATGTAAAATATAACTGACATTTTTAAAGGTTAGTCCTCTGGTGGTGCATCGAAACCTGCCTTATCACTACATATGAACTGCCATTTGTATGTCTGAACATACTAATTTAATTTTGTCTTAGACATGCATGCAAACACTAGCACAATCCTTTCTTTTCTTGCCACATATTCCGTCATGATTGTGATTCATCCCTGGATCCTTTTCATTCTTCTCACATCAGATATTAAGGATGACTGTTTCTTGTTCATTTCTGCTGGTTACAGAAATGAAACGTGCCCACATCCATCCTTGGACCAATGTCACTACATATGTGTGTAAGACTTTTGTATGGTTTCTTTTTTCTTCTGGTATTCCTATGCATATTTGTGGCTGCTCATAATGTGTACTGTGCTTATTTAATTTAATTATTAGGTCAAACGATTTTATTTTCTGAAAGATTTCTGATACTGAAATAAGAATCACTCCTTCGTGTGACTGTAGCAAATTTTGACATCTTGTTAGAGGAAGTATTACTGTTATAGTGTTTAAGCACATGGGGTCTATGCAGCAGAGAGGGAGTAGGGAGGATGGGAGTTTTCAATAGGTCAACTTTTTTCCCTAAACTGCACAATTGAGAATTTAGAACAGAGTGTTTTATGTGACAAGTCATGGCACCAAAGAGAGGAGCAGCGTAGATGATGGAAGAAATCCTGTCCAGTTTGTTTTAAATGAAAATGAGATGTGTTCTGTAAGGTGATAACACTGGTTTGACCTGTGTTTTAAAGATCTTTAATTAAACTGGATAGAATTTTCTTTTTCTTTTGCTGAAAAGTTAAATGTCTGAAAGGTTGTATCTGTCTTAAAACCTGTTTTTCTTTAACAAATCACTTTGACTGCTTTATATTCTCAGACATTTCAAGATTTCACTTTACCTTCCTGTTAAATTTCTATATACTACAATTGTGGTAGTGCGTAGAAGCTCCTATTTATAACATTTTATGTTGTAGGGTTGATGTTGTTTGTAGTTTTTGTAGTACCGTAGTTTGCTCAAATGTTGAATATCATTTCAAACACATCAGCTTATAACCATAATTTAATAATGAAAGTCAAACAGTCACCAAAGACACAACCCAACAGTTGTTCAGATAAGAAATAAAAGAGTCCAGATTATATTTTGCATTGGCTGGGGTTTGATGTTTAATTTGAACTTCTTTAAATAATTAGTGCTGGTTAGTTGATAGATTCCACCTTTGCTTTTTACAAAATTGTGGCACAAAAAAACATCCTTTGGTGCTTAAAGAGTTACAGGAGACCGTTTATAAACACTACAGTGAATTTAAAGCAATGCAATATGAACCACAATATGCCACCTTCAGATGTATATGGCTGTTGTAGGTTGAGCTGAACAGAAGTTGTATTATGTACTTGAGATGATTGTAAGTAAACTATACTGACAGAAGGATGTCTGAAACTTTATAGCTTGTATCGCTTATAAAGGGAGACAGACAATTTCACATTTTTATATTTCATGATTCTAGATTGTGATGATATATTCTCCATTGTTCTGGGTTGGTAATCTCCCATTCTTTTTCTACATGAATGTTTCACATGGCTTATGAGCCAATGTTGCTGGTTGTCCTATATGCTTCAATTACTATATTTTTACTGTGTATAAAATGTGTATATGTACATATGAGTCACGGAAATGCCTTCTCATGCAACATGTGCTGCCTGTTCCTCCTGCCATGTTTCAGTTATGTGGTGGTGATGTTTTCATGTTTGAACTTAAATGATTAAACATATTTTCTAAGTCAAATAATGTGTGAATCATTTTGGAAGGATTTATAATTAAATAATATTAGATTTGTTTGGATGTAGTGAATGCTCTTCCCCCAAAATGTCTCCTGTGATTTCAGGTAATAACATTCCCTCGGGTGGTGTGTGTTTTTTCATCACCACATAAGGTAAAAAGTCTCTGAGCTGAAGGGAATTTTTAGATTCAGTAATTCTCATTTGATGTGTTAGTTTCATTAGATCGCCATCTATCTATACTGACAGAAGGATGTCCGAAACTTTATAGCTTGTATCGCTAATAAAGGGAGACTGACAAGAGCAATGGGATGTAGGAATATTTCCCAGATAAATAGGCCAGCCGAGAACTATAATCTCTCCAGCATGTCCTGGTTCTCCCCCTGGGGTCTCCTCCCACAAGGAAATGCCCTGAACAGCTCATCCAGAAAGCATCCAGACTGGCAATGAAAGCTTCTAACCGCCAATCTCTGTGTGTTGTGCGTAAGGATTGGAAGGGATGAGTTCAGTGCCAGAATATAACTAAGAGCAGCTTCACCTGTTGATATAGTTAGACAACTGGAGACATTTAAAAACAAAAACAAAATTCCCATTTGAATTGAATTAAGTATACACTTTTTATTTATTCATCAGATGTCTTTTAGATGATAAAAAAATGTTTAAGCAGGTCAGCATCGTTCAAAACATCTAAATAATACAAAAAACATCTTGTTTTGATTGACTTGTTTAATGAACTGAAAGTCATCAATATTTATACAGATACGTTTGGTGTGTTTCTCACTCACACCCTCCTTTAATTATTATTTTGGATAATTAACTGATTTATTCAATCATCTGGTGTAATCACAAGTAAAATAATAAATGAATAAATACAAATTTAAATGCGGTTTAATCCATTAATTATTTCCTGAGAAATTATAAACATTCCAGCCGTATTAAAGTAAGGTACACGTTTTTTGTTATTTAAATATCTAAGGATAACGTAAATAATAAATACTGCTAACAATTAGAATTTTTTTGTAGCTAACTCGAGGAGCGTCTGTGAAAAATAAACTTCATTTCCCATAAGTCATCACGGTGACGTATACGTAAACACGACTTCCACCAAGATGGTGCTCGAAAGTACTATGGTCTGGTAAGAAATTTGAAAAATTGTACATAATCAACAATGTAAATGTAAATTTGGTTAAGATGGAATCTTTGGAAAATAAAATAAAATGTATACTTTTTTTATTTTTGAGTTGATTGTACCGTAAATCTACTTTACCTTTTGCTTTTCATGGCCCAGCTATTCCCTGAGTCACTCCACAGCCAGTATATGTTGATAGCTAACGTACAGGATTGCGTTTTAGATATAACCTGGTCAATTAAAAATGAAAAAGTCTGAAAAACATTTTTTCTGTTGTGATTTCATAACGTTTTTTAACCCAAGTGTCTATTTTGTGTTTTGTCGTTAAATAAAACCATCTGTCTTTGCATGGCGTTAGCATTAGCTTGCTAACAAAGCCCAAATAGACTATTACTGTAGGAAATAAAATAAAATAAAGATATCGTTCAGATTTGGCCTTTATTGATCCACTTTTACTTGGACAATCAAAAAGGACGTTGTGTTGGCAAATGACAAATGAAGTATTATTCACTTTGTAGACTGGATGTCAAGAAATTATGACAATTAGGCCTACACGTAAAACAATAAAAACTCACATGAATGTCTATAAGCAAGTTTGAAAATGCAAGGTGACACTTCTTTTGTTGGCAATCATAAGAAAACCATATTACAGAATATCATTTTGAAGAATATTTTCTCTCCAGTATGATTCTGCAGAGTGAGACTTTGAGGTCCCATCAGTTTCTAACTGTGCAAAATGAAGAAGAAATATTTCAGTTCATCCATGAAAAGAGCTGTTTGCGTCCTTTAAATAGTTTGGAAACAAGTTACTTAAGTAACTCCTTTTATTAGCTTTTGTTGTATTGGGTACATTGGGAGGTCATTTATTAAAAGGAGACAATTTAGACTCAGTTTTCCTTGGGATTGGAGTTATTTTTTTTTAAAACCTATTTTTATTGCTTGCAAATTTTGGCAATACAGGAAAAATAACACATAATTACAAGAAAAAGCGTGTTTTTGTGTACAGCATTTGGCATGGGACTATAAGTCAGTAGATTTATCTTAAGCTAATCAAATTCAGCACTTCTATCAAGATCAGTGAAAGTCCCACGTGTCCTTGACATTTCAGTGTTATGCAGGTATGATGCCAGGTCATCAATTGAAGGTTTGCTTGGTTTTCTTTCTCCCCTTCATTCTTTTCTCCTTTTCAAAAAAGTGGACTTTTTTACAGTCTAAACATTGTGGGCACCTGTTTAGTTAGAAGAACAGACTTTTAGCAGATGTTCTGAGTCCAAAAGATGGAGGGTTCATTGACATTAAAAGGATGTAGCACTAAGCCTGTACACATCTATTTTTAGTTTTCTATCACAACCAGAAACCAACAGATTATTTTTCCCAAATAAATAGTACAAATAAATTGTACAAATAAATTGTACAAATAAATAGTACAAACATTATATTTCAATTTAAAATGGTTCTAAAATTTCATTTCATTATGGTTTATAGTAGTAACTACAGTTCTATTTTTGGAGATGTAGTTGCATTTTGTCAAAGTAAGCATCACTTAGAAAATGGTTTATGCAGTTGTACTATTCCCAGATAATAAAGATAATCTGGCACTATTTTGCACTGGTGGAAATGGAAATGCACTTAAACATCTTTGGAAATTTTACTTTATTATTTCTTTTTTACTTTAACATTTTATTTCCTTTCTGTTAACCTGGTGTTTTCAATCACTATTTTTAAATTTAGTTTTATGTAAGGATTATTGTAGACAGTTTATTCTGCTATTCTGTTCTTTTTTTTATTATTATTTCTTGTAGCGTGGACAACAGCGAGTACATGCGAAATGGAGACTTCCTGCCCACCAGGCTGCAGGCCCAGCAGGATGCAGTTAATATTGTTTGCCACTCTAAGACCCGCAGTAATCCTGAAAACAATGTGGGCCTCATCACCATGGCAAAGTAAGAGGCATTTTAACTTGATCAGTGCCCTGATATTTATTACATGATTACATAGTAATGTTGGTTCTTTATCCTTGTGCAGCAACTGTGAGGTGCTAACCACGCTGACTCCAGACACGGGGAGGATACTGTCCAAGCTGCACGCTGTCCAGCCTCGAGGAAACATAAGCTTCTGCACTGGGATCAGGGTGGCACATGTGAGTGTGTGACTTTGGCTTTGCAGTGTGATGACAATAAAGGAGCTGAAAGAGTTCAGGATTGGGGGAGAGAGTCACGGAGAGTAACAGCAGTTACAAAATACAGAAGTGGTGTTCACTGAGCTTTGGGTTTTTACCAGCCTCTGAATTCCTTCCTGTTCCCATTACATAGCATGACTGCTGAGCAGATTCCTAGAAATAGTCCATGCAGAGGAAGCAAAAACTTCTCCCATGATCTGATCTTTTTTACTTGATTTTTCTGCTATCAAATCTTAAAATTTCTACATTAAAATATATATTTTAACTAATGCTTTTGTATTTGCTTTTTTGTTAGTCCACATGGTTTTAATTTTTCATATTTGCTGATTTGTTTAATTCTCTTTTTTTCAGTTGGCACTAAAACACAGACAGGGCAAAAACCACAAGATGCGCATTATTGTATTTGTTGGCAGCCCGGTGGAGGACAATGAAAAAGAGGTGAGTTATATGCTAAATCATTGTTTTCCTGAAATATGTTCTAATACATTTACAAATTGAAGATTTGTGACTGTGTGTTTGTTGGCTAAATCAGTCCTTTTTTTCTTGTAGCTGGTGAAAATGGCAAAGCGTCTCAAGAAAGAAAAAGTCAATGTGGATATTATTAATTTTGGAGAAGAGGTAAAGTTACTTCAGAGCTCCACCTTGAATATCTGACATACCGTGGTTCATAATCATAATTATGTCCTTTTGTGGATTTGGTGCTCATCCTAATTCATTTTGATCCGTTCAGGAGAAGAACACAGAGAAGCTGACAGCCTTCATCAACACACTTAATGGCAAAGAAGGAGCTGGCTCTCACTTGGTTACAGTACCTCCAGGACCTAGCTTGGCTGATGCTCTGCTGTCCTCACCCATACTGGCAGGAGAAGGAGGTGCTGTGTTAGGTCTGGGAGCTGGTGACTTTGAGTTTGGAGTGGATCCTAGTGCAGACCCTGAGCTAGCCCTGGTGAGAAATTACAATTACACTTCATTTTATATGATTTTTCTTCCCATTTTTTCTTAACAAAATTAAAATACCTTTGATCAGGTAATAAATGTTTTTAAACATTATTCAGGAGCTGCTTATATTTGACTGTCTTTTAGGCTCTGCGTGTGTCCATGGAGGAGCAGCGACAACGACAGGAGGATGAAGCTCGCAGAGCAGCCGTTGCATCAGCAGCTGAAGTCAACATTACCTCTTCTGCTGTAGATGGTGAGAAAACACACACCTGTTAAAGTTTCTGTCACAGATTCAGATTTCTCATTTTCCTTCATTGTAATGAACTAACTGGAGTGTTTAAATCTTACTTTTTTCCCCATTCCGATTCAGAGTCTGAGGATGTCTTATTGAAGATGTCTGCCCCACATACTGACTCAAACACACCAGCCCTTCCAGACTTCAGCCGTATGACGGAGGATGAACAGATTGCTTACGCTCTGCAGATGTCGATGCAGGGGGCTGGAGCAGGTGGAAAAACAGATTTGAGATTGTCTAGATGTCTCTGTTAATTCCAAATCTATGCCCTACATCAGTCTTATCTCCTAGTTTTCACCAATTTTTAGTTTTTATCTGTACTAAGTAGTGTTTACATGAACTTAATAGGAACTGGATATTCAACACTAACCAGAATGTTTCAGCTTAATGAAAAACGTGTTAAAAAAAAAGAAGTGTTGGAGCAGGGAGACATGAAGCCTGCAGGGCTGCTGCCCTTGTGAGACTGAATTGAATAGCAGTAGCCCATGCAGAGACATGTTTTTTTTGGCCCTGTATGGAGTTTGGGAATCCTATTCATTACTAAAGGTTTTACTGTTCCAGAGTACACATTTACTGTGCACCAAACTGTAAATGCAACATGAATATAAGTATGAAAACTAATGGGTGTTTCTACATTGATTTATAGAACTATGATTTTAAGGTTCAATTCACAATAGACCATAATTGCTGGATTTTTAACATTTTTGTTTTGGGTATTGCTTAAACAATGATCCCATCCTGCAGAATTTGGTGCTGAGGACATGGACACAGGTGCTGACATGGATGCTGTTGAAGCTAAGGTGAGCACAAGCTGTTGTAATATCTGTTTTAATGTTTTAAAAAAGTAGTTTTTATAAAAAACCAAAACTTTTGTGTCTTTATGTCTGTAGGATGAGGAGGATTACGATGTTATGCAAGACCCAGAGTTTCTACAGAGCGTTTTGGAAAACCTCCCTGGAGTCGACCCTAATAATGAAGCCATCCGTAATGCCATGGGCTCGCTAGCTTCCCAGACGGGAACTAAACCCGACACCAAGAAGGATGAGGAGAAAAAGAAGTGAACTTTTAGAAAGGCTTGGCATACAGTATGATAAAATAAAGAGTTGAGAATCGCACTGCATGTGTACACATGATGTTCACAGTGATGATACAATTGTCCTCCGAACAGGACATATTTTGTTTTTCTATTTTTTTATTACCTACTTACATCTCAACTGTTTGTGTCAAGCACATCTGGTTAATGTGGAATCTTCTGTCATAGAAAGAATCCACCTCAAACTCAAGCATGGACGGTTTCTTCTATAGATTTACATAGTCAAAAAATATTATAGGAGCTTCTTTATTAAACATTTAAGTATACTTCTGTCCACTCAAATGTTTCCAAGATGCTGGTGAGCACTTCAGTTCACTGATATTAAAAAAATGGGATTTTATTATTTGTCCAGTCTTTTTTTAATTGCTAAATTTTTAGAAAATACTGTCAGTAAAATTTCAGGACATCTAGTCAAATATTAAAATTACAGATTTGTGGTATTGTATTTGTAGTATAGTATTAATAATTTTGACTTTTTAAATCACTGGGAATTTTATTCCATTAAAAAAATACTTAACAAATTTTTCTGTAATTTTTTTTCACAAATACTCTTTTTATTGGACCTATGTTTGTTTTAGTGTCTTTATCAGAACTTTTACTCACGCCTTTCAACTTTAGTATTGGGGGACATAATTTTAAGTTATCCTAACTGCATAAAAAGAGAATTTCAAATTCATATGCATCAATAATATAGGATACGAGTGCGCTAAAAAGTGAGCTAAAAAATAAATCAATGCAGTTTTGAAGATATTGTATCTAAAACATGCTTTGGGCAGTGTTTTGTTTTTTATTCTGGAACTTGTCCAGTTTGGTTGAGAAGCACATAGATGAAAAGTCTGCGTCGCACGTGTTGATGACGAAAAAATTGTGCGACTTAAGAAAGTCAGGAACCAACTTCGCTAACTGGCAGGTAACAAAAATGATCAACTGCAGCTGGTGCAAAAAATAAATCCATCATGATAAATAAGAACTTCGTTTGGATTTACATTTAAATGTTAAATGTTTTATTTTTTAAGTTTATAGGAGAGTCTGTTTGTTACGTTAGCAAGGCCAGCTAGCAGTCAACTGCTAAATCAGCTAACTATTAGCAAGAGCAACCCCTCAACACCCTACCTGTTGCATGACTTAAGTTTGACATTTAAGCCGGGCATGGATTTTGATATGTTTTTTCGCTTTGTTCTGTTTGTTTCACGTTGGTAAAGTATATGTAAATTTGGAACTTGCATGTTATTTAGCTTCACCTTTCCAACTTCTTGATATCAGCTGTTCGGTTTCAGGGAACCGTAAATGGTTTAAGTTTGTTAGGACAACTGTGTTAGTATTGCTAAACAAATGCTGTTATAATAATTCTGACTCGTTTGTTATCCCATTAGGTTTTAAGTTTGGCGCTGGCAATGGGGGACATGAAGACCCCAGATTTTGATGATTTGCTGGCAGCTTTTGACATTCCTGACATTGATGCAAACGAAGCCATTCAGTCTAATCCAGAAGAACAACGGGATGAGATGGGAAATAATGCTCTTGAGGGCAAAAGTGGTGTTCCTCCTTGCTTTCCTGGTCCTGTAGCTCATCAGAGTGAGCCCCCTGTTGTCAGTGTCATTGTGAAGAACACTGTGCGCTCAGAGTCTATGGAAGCAGAGCAGAAGTCCATCAATAATAAATCCGACAATCCCCCAAGCAGCGCCTTAAGCTCTCAGGTACCCGACCTCACCTTACAGCTTAGTCCCAAACTGTCTTCCAGTGCTACCATGGAACCCCAGGTTGCTAATGGACTTGAAGAGGCCGTTCCTACTAATCAAGAACAATCCAACATACAATCATGGTCCCAGTCATTACCTTTCAGATCTACGTTAAATGATAATGAGGACGATAAAGGAGCCGAGCCTGGTTCCATCCAGTGTGCTACTGATATCATTAACAGTATAAGACCCCTCCTTTACCCACAGTCTTCATCCAGTACTACTACCACCAGATCATCTCCTCACTCCTCTCCTTCTGTTAGCACACACCTTTCACCTCAGCCCCATCAGGGTGATGAAGCATGTCCTGCTGGTAATCCATTGTCCTCTAGTTTACCACACAATGGGAGAAGTAAAAATGAAAGTAAACATGTTATAGAGACAGATGATGATTCAGAACCAGACTTAGGAAGTCCGTTGGTGATCCAGGAGAGCCCAGAATCTGTAACGTCCTCCCCGCCGAAAATTAAACGCAGAGCAAAGTTGCATTTGGATCCTTTTGGGTCTCCTGAAAATGCTTGTCTTGTTCCTCATCCTACTAATGACAGTTTCACTTCGGCACCAACACAAAAACCTCAACACGAGGAAGACGAACAACCAAATAGTGCAAGCTCTCCTGTCTCAATTCCACAATCCCAGAATTCCCAGGACAGCAAAAGCTCTACTGTGGTCCAAGAGGAGAAATACCCAGAGCATGTGATTGATGAGAGAGACTCGCCTGAGAGTCCCCCACCCAGTGAGACCGGTCTTATATTCACCAATAGAAAAACCAGCCCTGATTTAAACTCAAAAGCTGGTTCACCTTTGAATCACAAGGAACTCCATCAACAAGAGGAGCTCATGGAAATTGAGCACAGTCATGAGGGCAAGTCTGAGTATATGGATGAACAGAGTAAAAAAGTTCTGAATCACCATCTGTCTCAAAATAAGGATAAACCAACTGAGGCAATTTGCGATGTAGAAAGTGAAGGTACAGGGACTTGCAGTGCTGCAGAGACGACTTTGCGACCGCTCAAAGTTAAAATCAAAATGCCTACTGGTAGCATCACAAGGACTTTAACAGGAGGGATACCTAAAAGAAGTGGAAAAGCCTCTGCGAAGAATGTGGAGA
This sequence comes from Pseudomugil tenellus, assembly GCA_037177515.1. Classification (NCBI taxonomy): domain Eukaryota; kingdom Metazoa; phylum Chordata; class Actinopteri; order Atheriniformes; family Pseudomugilidae; genus Pseudomugil; species Pseudomugil tenellus. The sequence continues at coordinate 13,535,501 of JBAMHX010000007.1, read as the reverse complement.
ATCAAAAACCCGCACCAGAACTTCATAACGCTAGATCGAAAAAGGAGTCATTTCAGCATCCGGAGCTGCTTGTTGGAGCAAGACTCGAAGGTGCCAGTGCAGTTAAAGAGAAAAACTCAGTGGAGACTAAACCCAAAGTTTCCCCCACAGCAGTGAGCATCACAAAAACTGCAGCACTACCTTCTGTGTCCTCTTCCAGAGTCAGCCAAGGTGCAATCAACCTCCGCAGTCTGGGTCAAAAGACTCTCAACAGTGGGATGACCCTGCAGGCACCTTTACCTCTGCTCCCTCATCAAACTAGCAGTAAACCAGCATCCATAGTTAACAGCACTGGGGCAATCATTTCCAAGAGTCAGACTAGTCTGGTAGAAGCCTTCAACAAAATCCTCAATAACAAGAACCTTCTGCCTAGTTATAAACCAGATCTAAGCTCTCCTATTCCGGCGGAGTGGGGCATTTCTCTTCCTGCACAGGTGAGCTGATTCGGTGCTTTGAGTTGTTAACTTGACTGGAAAAGGGCTATATAAGTATAAGTCCATTTATCATTATTCTAAATTACTTTTTAATGTCTATAAGTTTTGTGTTACCTCGCAAAACGTTTTGCGTTCCCACGCAATACATTTGTTATTGCAGTACAGGATCGTCTGACAGACACTGATTTTTCTAGGAGAAAGCGCACAGTCTGTTAAAACCATTTTAACCATTTTCATCCCTTTTCAGCATCAAGTCAACATAACACACACATACACACACCGGACATTATGTCCATGCAAACGCAGAAAGTATGATGTTGTACTTTAACCGATTGAGTACAAGTCCAGACTAAGAGGTTTGCTGTAATCAGGAACGTTATAAAGCATGTTGCTGCTTTACTGATGTATCTGCTTTGTTTAGTCTGTAGAGTTCACTTGATGTAATTTGTTGATTATATATTAGCAAAATACATTCCAGTTTTCATATTTATAACTGAAATGTAGCTACTTGCTTAGTAGCTACCCTACTGTTTATTTTTTAAAATGAAAATGTTATAAAAGTGAGCCTACATAATAAAAAATGAATACATTAGATGTCTTATCTTATGTCTTATCTGACGGCTGTCATACATCATTGATCAGCTGTTTCCAACTGTAGATCTGGCACTCGAAACAAACCAGCTTAATATTAAAGTCATCAGAAAAGAAACAAATACAAATGATTAAGGCAGAAATTAACACAGAAATGAGAAAGGAG
>JBAMHX010000007.1:13502366-13534171 GCA_037177515.1 Pseudomugil tenellus | reverse complement strand
AGCGGCATCTGAGCCCTGTGACATCATTCATCAGCTGTTACTCTGTGAATATGACGGACCTGACAGATCCGCAGGTTTTTGATTGTTTTATGATTAAAAATCAGAGTAAACTTGTCATCTAAGAGGAATGTCACGTGGTCCCATTCAGGGTTACCGTTGTCTGGAGTGTGGTGATGCCTTCGCTCTGGAGCAGAGTTTGGCACAGCATTACGATCGTCGCTCACTCAGGATTGAGGTGACCTGCAATCATTGTGCTAAACGACTGGCCTTCTTCAACAAGTGCAGCCTGCTTTTACATGCTAGAGAGCACAAGGAGAAAGGCCTGATCATGCAGTGTTCCCACCTGGTCATGAAACCTGTACCTGTGGAGCAGATGATCAGCCAGCAAGACCCAGCAACAGGTCAGGGAATCATCATTGCTGCTTTTTTGTTTTGGAACTTGACTGCAGTGTAATTTCTTCCCTGGTTTCTTACATCTGCTTTCTCCAACTCCTCTGTCTTCTGCCCTTTCAATAATATCTGTTTTAGGCCAGGCTATTGCAAAGCCAGCGCTCCAGGCACATCCTCCTGTAGCTTTCAAGAAAGAAATGGAGGCGGTCCAGAACACAAGTGCTAAATGTCCCGAGTGTCTGGCTCAGTTTGGTTGCAGAGATGAGATGTTTAACCATTTTCAAGAGACTAAAATGACTGAAAGCACCGTAAGTCCTGTGTGTGACAGATGTAAAAGAATGAGGAACTCTGAATGCCTTAAAACTTCAAAGTTTTTTATTATTACAATGATGATCTTACATGATGTGAAGGCATTTTGAAGTCTTGATTAAACATATGCACCATAAGATCATTAGAAGCTCTCAAAGAAAGAAAAGTTACCCTGTTGCATCAGTGTTCATTATGACTCATATGCTTACACATCCAAGAAGTGCAGGTAGCGAAGAAGCCAGATATCTTAAAATGATCTCCGTTCTGTAGTCAGGTTTTATAGGTCGCAATAAGTCAATTAATTGCACGATAAGAAAAAGTGAGTGCAATAACTTTGTCGGCTGCAATAATTTTAGTTTTTGTTTTTCTCTTTACAAAAGAGCTTTACAACAGTACATCATAGTGCATGAGAGCAATTTAGATGCTTTTAGTAGCCTTTGTCTACTACAACATTGTCTAATTATGACATACTAAAGGAGATCAGACAGTCATTCTATTTTACTCCGCCACCTTAGATATATGGTCAAGTAAAACATGACCCTTTATATGAGCAAACACTGCTGACTGGACCCTGAACTCCAAGTGTTTAAAGACCAGATATGTTTGAGATAATCACACTGTTGAAACCCTGGAAGACTATAAACTAGTCTACACATCAAGTTAAATGTTCTTTAGAAATGAATGTTTATTCTTTGAACAGGTGTACGTACCCTTATTATGACATTATTATTATATCAGTTCCAAACTGTCTAAAAAATGCAACATTATTCACTTAGTGCAATATTATTGTTAATCGCAATCATTTCTGATTAATCACACATCAAAATTCCTTATCATGAGAGGCCTAGTAATTGGCAGATATAACAAATCTGTATTGAGTTTTCTTACAGGCTGGAAAATCCTCCATTAGGCATTGTGACTTTTATGATAAAGGATGTTGTAGAATAACCATCTGTTACTAATATTCATGTAATTATAGATCTGGAGCTTTTGATATTTACTTATTCTGCCCCAGAAAGTTTTAAAGCAACACAAGTGATTTTGTGCAATTCTGAAATTTGAGTTTTTTTTTTGCTACATTTGTTCTTACTTTTGGTTCCTCTGTTTCTCTGTAGCCATGTACAGAGTGTTCTCCTCCCATGCTCCTCCCCAACAGCTGCAGTGCAGCCGCACACCAGCGCGTCCACCAAAACTGCGCTCCACACATCTGTCCAGAGTGCGGGGGGACAGTCAAATCATCACTGTTTCAAAAGCATCTGCATGAGAGCTGTTTGCACTTCTCACGCCGCATTGGGTACAGGTGAGGTATCAGCCTGTTGTGGCTCAACTCTGCTGGGATACTGATAATGTTTCTCTCCTTTTTTATTACTCTTCACATCTCTTTCTCTCTGCAGATGTTCGAGTTGCCTGGTGGTGTTTGGAGGACTTAACTCTGTGAAGTCTCACATCCAGCAGGCTCATTGTGACATGTTCCACAAGTGCCCTAGCTGCCCCATGGCTTTCAAATCTGCCCCCAACATTCAGAGCCACATTAATTCTCAACACCCAACGCTAACCGACGGACAGCCCATGTATATGCAATACACAGAAATGCATATATATATATATATACACTGTATTTCCTCTTAAACTAACTGATATGAATTTCATTCCTTCTCAGGTTGATTTATAAATGCGTCATGTGTGACACAGTTTTTACACACAAGCCCTTGCTGTACGCCCATTTTGACACCCATTTAACCAATCAGAAGGTGCATGTGTTCAAATGTCCAGAGTGCACCAAGCTCTTTTCTCAGAGGAGTTCTCTGCTTGACCATTTCAAGGTATTTCTTTAGATATATATTTGTAGAGACTAAAGCAGAACCCTTTAATAATTTTATTATAGTTTTTTTTTTAAACTAATATTTGTTTTGTTTCTATTTTTGTTACTCAGACCCACAAGACTTCCATGTTAAAAGAAGAGATATCCTCCTCTTCGCATTTACCTGTAAAATTCGAGAGCTCGGAAGGAGAGGAATTGGTGGGTAAACAGAAAGAAGTGAAGGTGAAGGCAGAAAGGATGAACGCTGCTTTAAAGTGGAAGTGTTCGACCTGCAACACGCAGTTTACCGAACAGCAGGACTACATTACCCATATGGCTGAGCGGCACGGCAAGGTTTAAAAGCTGTTCATGTCTGATATAACTACATTAATTTTAGTTTTACACACAACCTGAGATGAATTAAAGAAACCATGTGGATTTATGTGTTTGTTTTGTAGATTTTGAAGAAGTTTCCTTGTAACAAATGTGAAAGCTCCTTCACCACCACCTCCAGTATGAGGCGTCACATCAGAGATAAACACAAAGCCATGAGTCGTGGTTTCCGCTGCCAGTGAGTGCTCATCGACACAACCGTCTTCAGAAAAATGTGCCAATTTTACTTAAAGCAGAGTACTTTCCTGTGTTTACATAGATGGAATTTAACATTGTTTTTTAAGATTAAGACATGCTTACTGCATGCACGCACCTTCCTTAGATCTATTTTTCTGATACACATTCTGATTCACAGCAGCTCTTCAAAACAGTCTCACGCAGAAGTCGCGTTTACCGAATATTTCCCGTCGTTGATCTTTTTTTTCAAAGTGGTGACAGAAAAATCTGAAAGTTTTCCATCATTTTGAGTGATTGAAATTCTCACCACTCGGTAAGAGCTGAAACGATTTAGCAGACCTGGGAGCGAGTCTGTCAGCGCTACGGGTCGCAGACTGGCGCAGCTAAATCACTAGTGCAGAAGGAGCGCATGCTGCAGGATTTCTCCCATTAAAGCCAGTGAAAGGAGAAACCCTTCATTCAGAGAATCTTGTCAACTTCTGATAATCTGATCATTTGGACAGATGTTCCCTGATTTTAAAACTGTGGCTTAAGTGGTGCTTCATTCTCGTCTCCTGTGTGGCTGCAGAGCGCAGATTCAGCTTTAAGAACATCAAAACATCTGGGAGAACGTGACTGTTTGAGGCAGAAAGAAAAAAAACTAATCAATTGCTTCTGCAGCAAATCCCACATTTAATTACGCAGAAGCAGGCACGCATTTCATGTCCATGCGCACCAGGAGGAAGGTGTGACCACGCATTCAGGCCAGAGCAGGTGAACGGTAAAGTGCGGTAAGTCATTGTTCATACTGGGGCCAGTCAGTGGTTTTGGTCACTGCAGAAAAAAGGTTCTGTGTATTCATCTGCCTATAGTGTAGATTGGGGCAGGTTGGGGTTCTGCATGGAACACCTTTGAGAGTGTGTCTGACCGGATCAATCAAAATTGACCACCTCTTTGGCCGTTTGGGACCCGGAGACCATGCATAAGACTCACAGACTGCTGCTGGAAAAGATTTCTGAAGTCAAAACAGCATTTCACAATCTGGCTCCCGTTGTGTATGTCTGAAGGCCACACAGGCAAAACAAACCTGAATGAAAGCAGATAAGATGCTCAGCCCCCCTCCCCCACCCTTCCCAAGAACTCAGTGAGATAGTAGCTGTACTGTTTGTGAAACTGGGACTGGGTTCAAGGCTCACACACCTACATACACACATTGCATCTCACCACATGACCGAGTTTACAGATACTCTCACCGTCTCGGTTGGTCCCCGATTATCTCCCCACTTCCAGACTCTCTTGGGCTGGAATGCCTCTTGACTGCGACCCCCAAGGGGGTGCAGCGGGTCCCCCATTCCCCTGCCTCCCACAATACATCTAGTTTTTGTGACTGTGAATCTTACTGTGCTTCTCTGCGAGGTGTTTTTTTTAAGACATCCTTTCTCTGTTCCCCTCTGTGGTACAGAGCAGGGATATCTCTTTTTTCCTCCCTCATCTTTCCAAAATGTGTCTTCCCCCTCCCCCCCTAAACTAAGAAAAGGCGTGCCGGTCTGCTGGCTGCACCTCAGTATTGCCTGATCCTGTATGTCATGTGTTCTTTGTGTATAATCTTGGATTTGCTGTTACGGAAATGTAATTTCTTTGTGCTGGAAAACTGTCTCAATGACACTAAAACTTCATCTCATCTATAACATGTTTAATAAGCATTCCAGGCGCTAAATATTCCCAAACATAATTATTTTCTTTTTTTTCATAAATGGAGGACCGTCCTTATATTCGGGTCACATTACATTATACCTTTTGGGAAATTGCTCAGTTACAAAATCCTTTTTATTGTCTGTTTGATGAGCCAGTGACATCACTTAATCCCAGGAGTTTATATGAAACAAGTTGTGTCTTTCCTTGTGTTCAGGTTTTGCTCCGAGGGTAAGAAAACTTTCAGCAGCAGAGCTATGTTGGAAAGACATGTTCAGCTGAGACACAGCGCGACCAACACAAGCCAGGACACCATGATGGTACGCCACTTCCTCTTCTCAAGTAGAGACATAATTTTACTAATCAAACACATAACGAGTTGTTTTCTTATCCTGTGGGCAGAGAGGGGAAGAGGCTGATAGCTCATCAGAACAGGACAGCAGTTTGGGGTCTCGCCGGAGACGTAGAACGTCTGTGAAAATGGAGCAAGATGAAGAGTTCACAGAGAAGCCAAGTCCGGTGAAGAAGCTGCGGACCGCCTCCTCTTCTGCTCCTGCTTCATCACCGCCTGACTCAGGGTTTGTCTGCGCCCCCTGCGGCTTTACCACAGAGAACAAGGAGGCGTTCCTGGAGCACATCAGCCAGCACAGACAGGGTGGGACAGACGGTGGCGGTCTGCAGTGTCTGCAATGTGGCGCTTGCTTCACATCCACCTCCTCTCTGTCCCGCCATCGCTTCATTATGCACAAAGTGAGAGATGACAGCCAACAGGCCCTTAGTATGCATCCATCACCCTCACCTGGTAATGTGAAGATTCATGATTATAAAGGTTCTTTGAATGGTTCTGCACCAGCTTCACCCTCCAGTCAACCGTCCTCAGGCCAGGGCAAAGAAGAGGAGGGCGTGCTGGCCTGTAAGGTGTGTGCTAAACACTTTGAAAAGGCATCAGATCTGAATACACACTTTAGAACTCATGGAATGGCTTTTATCATTGCAAGGAATGCTGGGAAAACTACCTAAGATAAAAAAAAACAGAAATAGATGAGTAAATTTGTGCCTTGTCATTTTTAGAATTGTCACTGTTTGGGTTCATGCATCTATGCACCAACTTACCCAAAGATATCCTCTCTGCTTTATCAGTGATCACACTGTAAAACAGTAAACATTCAACATTTGCCTTAATCTTCTAAAACTCAGGATCAACAGCTGCATTTCTTAGTCCAGTCATGATACGAAGGAGATGACACCTTTCTGTTTAGTGAATACTTACTATAGCAAGATTTCTGCTTTGATCACATTCACATTTAGATGTAAAGAACTGACTGTTGTCCTGCTGTGATTGTAACATCTTTGAATGGATGTTTGTCTGGTCATTGCATGTGATTGACATCTTGAACGATTTAAAAGCATTCATATACATCTTGGATATTAGATTTAATATATCAGCTGTATAACAAAGCTTTTATTATTTATCCACCAGAAATACCACAAAGGATACTCTGAAACTTCAGTTTACCTAAGAAATTGATATTAATTGTACTATCTACATTAGGATTAGGATGTGCATCACAGTAGTAAAATGTTCAACCTGATGATTTGGATGAACAATTATCAGATGCAAATACTTTTTGGAAAACTTTTAAAAAAGCTAAAGCAGCACTTGCAACCATAGAAGTTGGGAAATGTATCATCTCATAGTCAGCCATGGTCAGCTTTAGGAGGTGTTCTGCTCTCAGATGTTGCTTAACAGTTGCCTAATTAATCTTTGAGGCTGTTCTGAGAAACTAGGGAGGAATTAGGCAACCAGGCGGAAATTTCAGTACGTGTTTGTCAACAGTGATGCAAACTGGTTTGATTCCAACGTTTTGCCTCTGAGGAGCTTTATGTAACCCAGGTGTACGGCTAAAGACCATTTGAATGAATTTTCCTAAAGAATCACTGTGGTGGCTTGGGATATGTTATTTCAGTTACTATTAATTGTATTTTCAATATTTTGGGAGCTATTTTTAAGCTGCCGTAATACTTCTGTTTGTACTTTGACTTGTGTATTTTAGTATGAATGAATATGAACTGAAGCTTAACCTGAGATCAAATGGCCCATTAGGTTTCAGACCCAGTAATCATTATATGGGGGCAGATGACTTATGCAAATGCTGAGTGAACAAGGCAAATAATAAGCACATCCCTTTAATCTGTGACCCATCACAGCAAGTTTCAAGTCGGTGTGAATTTATTTTTATATTACAATAAATGTGTTTTGGCTAATTTTCTGTAAAACACACATTTGGTCCAAACTAACGTTTGGAAAATCATGAATAATGATGTCATGTAGATACACTATATTAAAAAAGTAAAAAAAAATAACTAAAATTAATACTTAATACTTTTCTAAATGAAAATTTATCTGTTTGCATCAAATTAACTTTTTTTCTCGGCTAACGATTCATAATTTTTTTTTGTGCAGGAAATGTATTTCTAAATCTTGCTTGATCAAATTACTGTAAACAAATTCTGTATGTATGTACAATGTCTATATGCTTAAATAATGCGAGAGTATGTTTAACATTACATTTCTTTAGTCTTGGACACTGCTAAGATATTAAAATCACTGATAACTTACCAAATATGTGTGTTTTTCCTTTTCAGCACAAAATGTTGTGCCGAGTGGCTTTTTCATATATTCCTGCGTTCATCTGAGAAGCTGCTGGTTCTCTGTAATGTTTCTGACGACCACTCCACCATCATCATCTGAACCGCTAATATTTATGCATCATTTTAATATTTAATAAGTAATCACTCATTACCTGAAGTCAGTGAGCTGTGCAGTAACTCACTCATGGGATTTCCAGCCTTTCAGCAACTTGAGCTTCTCATTAATAAAAGAATCACTAATAAAATGATACAGAAATAGTAGAAATAAATAGAAGTGTCAAATTAATTAAGCCGGTTACAGTTTGTGGGCTTTGATGAGAAGTAATATGTACGTGAAACATATCCATTAACTCTTTATTTATTGATGGTTTCTGTAAGTTGGTACGATGAGATAAATACATTTCCAGCCAAAAAATGAAGGCTGTAAACATTTAACAGTTTACTCCTCTACAAATATGTATTTTATAATAAAGTATAGGTTGACATAAATATATATTATAGTGGCAGCGACTGACCTAAAGTGGACCCCAAATCTCTAACGTTTACCCTGGCTATGCCTCACTGGGGAGGTTAGTACATATTTTAAAAACAAAATGAAGAGACTAACTTTCTCTGTCGTCTCCAAAATGTCAACAACAGCTATTTCAGTGTATTTCCAATATTTCTTTAGCTTATTCTGTCAGGACAAACTTTTCAAACAACAGAACCATGTACACCAACCATCAGTGTCCAACCATACAAAACTCTTCATTCTATCAAAATATACTTTCTTATAAATATATAACGGAGGATGTATTGAACATTCAAAAGGGACTAATAAATAACCCAAATGCATTGATGATTAATTTGCATTTATCTGCATTTATCCACACTTTAAATCATAAAACAAGCTAAATCTTCCTCACAAACAAGATTAACTTAAAAGGATTACATGCTGTCCTTCTAAGTGGACAACCTCTTGGAAACAGAAGCTGCAGGAACATATTTAACTAAAGTTACGGCTGATTTTGTAGCAGGTTGGGAAGATGGATCTCACAGCAGCAGGAACCCCGTGAGGAGAAACAAAAAGGGCTTCATGACTGCACCAATTCCTTCCACACTGAGCTGAGGAGCTCCTGCACATCAGAGTGACAAACAAAACATCCCAGGTTACAGTAAATACAGATCCTTATCTGATACCCATATAAACATAAAATTACTTCCTATTTTAGGTCTGGCTGTTCGCAACGTTCATGTTGGTCATCATCCCAATGCTTACTGTTGCTCTATAAACCCAGACTAAAATAATCATTCCCTCAGGTTTTATCAGTGCGATCAAGCGGCGATAAAACAAGATTTGCAAGTGAAATATGTTGAAGCATAGAGGTGGTATTTAAACAAGATGAACATGGAGATTAAAGCTTTGAACTTTTGTACCGGACTCTGGAGGTGTAGAGCTTTGTGGTTCTGAACCAGTTGAAGCCCTTTCGAGAGCAGCCAGTTGATCGTCTTTCAGCGCAGCCCGCTGTTTGCTGGTCACCATCTCAGCGTTGTTAGGCCCAAGAGCCTCCAGCTGAGCTACAGAGAGTTCCTGGTAGGAAAATATTGAGACAAATTTAGCTCACACATGATTGAAGACAACTAGATGTTAGCTGAAGCTACTCACAGCAAAGATGTCTGGAGGAATGTGCGAGATGCAACGCTCACTGAGAAATGGGAAGATAGATGTGTCTAAAGAAGCCATTTCGGTTGCATTTAACCCAGCTGAGGGAGGCAAACACATGAAATAAAAATGAAAATGCTTGTAAGCAAATGATGGAATGATCACCTTTTATACTGACCATGTGTTGGGAGACAGCTACTATAGGGTTAAACTAATATGTAATCTGGTGCAGTTATCTCACCAATAATGGTGTCCAAGTCAGACACTTGTGCTTCAGACCAGGTTCTGGGATTCCCAAACACAGACACAGCACAGTTTTTGAGGTCCTGCATAACCTTAAAGGGACACTGAATGCCATCCATCGATCCAACAGCATCCCTGTGACAAACAAATACCCCATAAATATAAATGTATAAATGTATGAAGCTGTGACATCATCTCACTCCTGCAACATACAAACACACAGAATATTGTAATAGTTTAGTAAGAGCATACTTTACTCATTACTCAAGAAAAAATAATGACCTAATATTAATTTAAAATAGCCAAAATGAATTGTTAACTATGTTAATAGTTCAGAGATTAAAGTAGGAAAAAACATAAACCATTTCTTTTTCTTCTGGTGACCTTAGATTTATTTATTATAGATTTATTTGGCTGTCACGGCAGGTTGAACTAAATACAAATTGATTTGTGAAGCAAAGATGTAGAAAAACAGAAACATGATGGAACTATGAATGTGCACAAACTTGAAGGCATCCATGTTGAGTTTGCTGATCTCATCGGAGCTCAGTCCACACAGGAACTGGTTCAGAGTGACTATGTCTGCAGCTCCCAGATTCTGTGCTGTCAGGTTGTGGTTTTTAGCGACAGCCTTCCACACAGACTTCATCTATCAAGATACGAGTCATGTTACGAGTGGTATCAATGTGTTAATCGCAAGTTTGTGGAGGTGTCTCCCTAATTCACCTGAGAATGTTTCCAGCCACAGTGGGCAAGTTCCTCCAACATGTCCATGGAGAGGGGAAGCTTCTCCAGGTCGGAGTTAGAAAACCCCTGAGTTATACAGCCCAACTGTACAACCACGCTCTCAGTCATCTGTGGCACAGGGCCAAAGGTCTGCAGAAACATATAAAACCTTTTCATGAAGCCACTTAAAGAGATAAAACACTTGTGAAATAGTTTAACTACGATGTGTTTAGGAGTTTTATGTCTTTATGAGCCAATTATTAAAATCACAACACTGTATTTATAAAATCAGAACACTATTTATAAAACAGATTTCGGTCAAAAAGAAAGGAACTGAAATTTATTTCAAATGTTACATTTTAAAGTATAGTTTTTAAATGAAGTTTAAAATTGTAATTTTGCCATGGGATTAATAAACTACTTAAATAACATCTACTTAATTTGATTTTTGGTTTGTAAAGTTTAGGTGATTAAACAAGTAATAAAAATTCAATGATATAACTAAAAATATTTGGGGGGATTCAACTGAAAAATAGATGTTTTTATTCTCCCTCTGTCACATTATCAGAACTGCTCTCTGCTCTTCTGCTGGATCAGTTCATGCACTTTACCTCTGTTGCTTTTTTACTCAGCACATCCAGCTGCTCTGTACTATAGCCAGGGATTCCTCCAAGTATTCCCACTGTAGCCAAGAAAGTGCTGTTTGACATCCTGTCCAACTCTGCAGCTGTCCAGTAGATGTTGTCCATTCCCAGTTCTTCAATCAGCGCCTCTGTGGGTTCAGCAGTATTGACACTGCTTTCATTTCCATTACCAGAACCTTTGCTGTCACTATAGGCTGAAAAAGATATAGATGGAGAGAAGTATTGTGAGTGTGGTAAATGGTAATTTACAATAGAATCATAGTTTTTGTGCCCCCATAGTTTTTCTTTTTTACACAGATTTAATCTGAGTAATGTAAACATATGTTTTTCACCTGCTCTCTTTTTACGCGCTGTGTTTGAAACGGTGGTGGTGGTTAGATCAAAGATTTTCTTTTTCAGGGCATCTGAAGTACGGGTCAGGCGAGACCTCAGGAATCCTAAAACATCCTTCATCCAAGGCTGGCAACGGGAAATCATGTGGACAGAGTGGCAAGAGTAATCGTCATAATAAGAGAGACGGGGGGGGGGGAAGCAAGACTTAGTTGACCTGGTTACAGTATATAGTAGAGCGAGGTACACACTTTATTAGGAAGTGCAGATGTGGCATTATCGTCCAAAATAATCAGAGGACCCAGTGATTCCAGAGTCTGAGGTAGCCAGTCTGATGGATTCCTACAGGTAATAATCAATAGTTTGTCAGATTCATCAGGGACTTTCCTTTCATTACCTCCAGCATTCATTGACCTACCCAAAAGTCTGGCTGACCAGCTGAAGTAGATCTGCCCTGTGATGTTGTGGAATATGCTGGCAGGAAGCCATAGTCTGGAGGCTGAAATTCATGACATCAGGGGCCATGAGGCGCAGCTGGGACGGAGCCATCTCACACAAGAATGGTCCAAACCTCAATGCATCTGCAATGGTCAGTCCAGATAAATCTTTCCCCTAAAAAGACGCAAGGAAGATGAAGTTTAAAACTCTTAAATATTGATACCAGAATTTGCCCTCACCATGCGGCTGTAATCAGAACTTAAGTGAATGTTTTATGAAGATGATTCATGTCTCCACCAGTCAGAAACAATGCTGTTAACATTTTCCTTTTTTGACACCAGTCTACATGTATTTAATTTGTGTGTACATTGGTCAGGCAGCGCAGTGCTCTTTGAGTAAGGGCAGGACGGGATGGGGCTACGAGAGGTAGTAAACTCAGATTGGCTGCTTCCATCTTGTCAAGGAGGGCGAAGCACACAGAGTCAGGTAACTCCTTCACCTTCACAGGCCTGGGATAAAGGAGATAAAGAGCAGATTTTATCATAGGGTTTTTTTTATTGTAAGATACATGACAATGTAAGAATAAAGCGACGCAGAGAAAACAGATGGCTCACGGCAGGTAAAGTAGTAACAATGTGGGAATCCTATTCAGCTCTTGCTCATTGATGGTTTTGAAATAGTCAGTCCTCTCTTTCTCCAAAGTCATAAACAGCTTTCTGGCAGCACATCCTGCCTAAAAACACACCACATTTTTATTTATTCTATTATTATTTATCATCAGTAGGCACACTTGATGCACAATAAGAAAAGTTTAGTTGTATAATTTCAAGTACAAGACAATTCAAAGTGCTTTCCTTAAAAAAAGTATTACAGCAGAGTGTAGGAAGCATTAAAAACAAACTTTTAAAAGAAGCTAAAGAAACTAAATAAAAAGAGACAAAAAGGTAGAAATAAAATACAACGTTTAGGAATTAACAGTTTTTTGTACACATATCATTGGAGAGAGTACACATACTGTGTGTACTCCGTGTGTAAATACTTACTTGAACTTTGGAGAGCCATTGTGGAGTTTCTGTTATGGCCTGAGCCATGTCCAATGTGTTGCTGTCAGCAACTTTATCAATCATATTACAGGTGAGGCCCTGAAGTACTGAATGCAGTCTCCTGTTTAATAATATATTTAATTGTAAGCAGATTAGAAAAGGATAGAAATATACACAAAATAACAACAGTTTTAATACTGAAAGACTGAAGTTGGAATGAACTGTGCACAACCACAGTGCATCTCACCTGTACTGAAGCTGCTTTAGGTCATGCATCTTCTTTGCCAGGTAGGCTGCCTGTGTGTTCCCACATTTCAAGTTGAAAAAGTGTTATTAATTTATGTATTTCAGGATGTTCATAATGAGCCATTTTGGCATCTTACCTGCGACTTACTCCATGTTTTATTCTCCACTTGTTCCAAAGAGGTGATGTTTGCTTTGTCCAGATTTGCAAGAGAAACTCTTTGAAGCAATGCGCCCGGCAGCTTCGGCACCAGCTCTGAGGGATTTATCTTTACAAGCATCTATAGGGAAACATTACATTCCTCAAAAATTATACTTGTAATCTACAGGGATACAAATAACCCCTCATTTGAAACACAATCTACTTTTTTCTGTTCTACTTTGCCTTGCTCACTTACCCCCTGCAGCATGGCCTTCAACTGACCCCTGTTTATTTGATTGGAGATGTTCTTCAAAGCCTCTTTGTCAGTCAGAATTTCCTGAGGTTTTATATTCTTTAGCACACAGCTTGGCAAGCCTGCTGCAATTGACTGAAGTGCGATCAGTTCTTTACCCGACACCTCACCGCACTAAAAAAGCAGAGTGAGATGAGCATCAATGAAGGGAGGCAGTTATCACACAAGACTTTTAGTTTCTTGTTACCTTCTTATCCCTCAGCTGTTTATCGACCATAGTCCGCAGCTGACTACGCGTCCATTGGACATCGTGTGCCAGATTTTGAAGAGCGGCTTTGAGATTGTCTGCAGGGATTGCTGACAGTTGTTGAGGAGACAGCAAGTTAATGCTACTACCCAGGTCACATAGTGTTTGAGCGCTGCTGGAATTTAACATCATGTTGTTGACCAGGCGTTTCCTCAGCTTCAGTCCGGAGAGGGTAACATGACAAAGAGGGATAAAGAGGCAGTTAAGATGTACATGTGTCACTTGTTCTATCGACTGAGGGAAAAGAATGGATGAAAAAGGATGAAAGATACTTTTAGTGTTGTGTGGCCGTCACAGTCATCCAGCTGAGAGAGGAGTATCTTACTGAAATTAGGAGTCAACTCTGGTGCATCATAATAACAAGCCAGAGGACCAAGCCTAAGGAGAGTCAAAGTCACAATGTGATGAGGAATGTATTAAATGTAGTGTATATATTATATATATATATATATATATATTATATTTGTCTATGCAATAATACTATCTATTGCCCCTTAAGAGTTTCTGTTTCTTCTTAATTCCCAAATACTACATCAGTTAATAGGATTACTCCATTTACGAGGTAAAGCACTGGGAAAATGAAACAACTCCTATATCGCCTTAATGTTCATTTGACTTTCTCTCTTTCATTAGGAAATAAAATTTAGTGGAATATGATTATAAAAAATCTGATTAATATCTAAAATATCTTATGCCTTCCTTGACTCTTATGTAGTAAATTCCTAGTTTTAAGTACTACCATATGAGACCACATACTTGTCAACATGCTCTGGGAACTCTCTTCCACTGAAGCACTCTTGAATTCTTTGGAGAAACTTTTTGCCGAGGCTGGGGTTCATTCTGGTTGCCTTAGTAACGTTGGGTTTGAACTTAGCTAATTGGAAAAATTCACACAGCTGAAAGACAAACATAAAAAGAAACAACATATAAGAAGAATTTTCATTCTTGTTAATAGTTACTTTAAGTTTAATCTGCCCTGAAGTCCCCTTTGCAGGCCCGCTCACCTTCTCTTTGGGAGAAGAATCAACATCTTGTGGTGGTAAATGGGAGAGGTAAGGCCCCATCATGTTCAGGGCATCCAAATCCAGCCATTTCAGTGATGGTTTACAACGATCCATCAGCACTATTGAATTAATTATGCTGTTATGATATGAATTCATACTAAATACAGATAAATAAGATTTTATGCACGTTATATTGGTGTGTGCTTTACAGCATCTACTGTTAAACATGAGTTTCATGCACTGATAATAGTAAATCGTTGTCTTTCCAAAGCACGGCATACTGATTGATGGACACTGACTGCTTTAAAGCACCAAACATGGTCTATGATTTGCATGATTTATTTGACTGTAATCTGGTCTGAAGAACAAGCATATTTGCAAATACAAATTTAATTGCAAATGTCAGCGCATGGTTAGCAATGTTTCCGCCACAAACTCATGTACCAGGTACAGCGTTTCCTGAGACACGTGGGTGCTAATGCATAACAGTGTGCTAGTGTAAATAGATTTTAGCCAAGAAACTAGTTCTAACTACTTTTCTTACTTGATTTTGAGTCAGAAGGTGGTTTCGTTGTACAGTTGAAGTGGTTTTGGGTGATCTGCTCTTTTGCCCAATTTAGCACCTGAATTCTTTGATCATCAGTCATAGGTTCATACACTTCCTGCAGCATTTTCATCCTGAAACAAACAATATTAAGGCTAAAATTGCTGAAAGGTAGTGGATAGAGTAAATACATACTACAACACTTACATCCTTTTCATGTTTTGCCCCCCTACTTTAGGGGGAAGCTTCATTCTTGCAGATGGTATATCTTGCAGCATGGGTTTGGCAGCCCACAGTAGTGTCTCATAATCACTTGAATTGAAGTTGCTTTCATTCTGTGTGGTCAGTA
The DNA here is from genome assembly GCA_037177515.1 of Pseudomugil tenellus. Lineage (NCBI taxonomy): Eukaryota > Metazoa > Chordata > Actinopteri > Atheriniformes > Pseudomugilidae > Pseudomugil > Pseudomugil tenellus. The sequence continues at coordinate 13,518,870 of JBAMHX010000007.1, read as the reverse complement.
CTGCCCAGGACATGGGCGCCATGAATGCTTCCATGTAACATGCAGAGGACTCCTGGGGAAGGAAAGATGGTTAAACTGATACAGACCAGCATTTATGTTTTAATGGATTATGGACTTTGGCACGATCAATCTTACAGAGGAGTTCCTCATCATCTTGATCATGGCTGGAAGACTGCTGCAATTCCACATCTTTGTGGGAAACAGATACATGCAGATCAAGTGCAGCACTTAAACATTTGGAAAAATAAGGAATTATAGTGCTAACCACTGTGGTAAATACAAAAATCTGAATTTTCAGCCTTTAGTTAACGATGAACAGGAATTGAGAGTGTGTGGATGCATGTGGATATGAGTTTTCACACCATTTTATCTGGGGCTTCCATGGGCCACTGACTAACAGCATCTCTGTTTGTGCCAAGAGTGACTGAATTCAGGACATCGAGAAAGTTAGATAGGAATGTGTTGGACTGGTCATCATCTCTGCTGTCTGCTGACATTTCACTGGAAATAAGATCAGAAATAAAAACCAGTGAGGAAGGATATTTTATTTAGCCTAAAAGAAAAGATGGGGTTTAATAAGTCAAAGAAAGAGAATCGCTGCTAAAAAAAACCCTATATGATTCTTTTTATTTTACAGATATGTGGTGATGGATAGGTTTAAAATGTTTAAATAAATAGCCACAAAGAACTTAGTCTTGAGAAAACATGAAAACAGCTGATACAAATCAGTCTTATCTCTCACTATAGCACAACTTCATCTCAGGCTTTCAACTCAATAAACAAACACACTTGTATACAGAATTACCTTTTACTAGGGACACTTTTTTGCAGCATCTTAGGCACTGTGTATCCTGTAACAGAATCCATCCATATTATTATGCTGTACACTGGAAGTCAGGTGATGGGACTCTGTTTGCATTACATTAGCTGTGCCTCATACTACAGAACCCATTTAGTGCACATACTCTCATTTAACATGTATTTGTATGGTGTACTAAGTACCTGAACAAAAGAGTTCAACATTTCAGTTTACATGCTCACAAAAATATGTTTCTCTCACCCTTATGTTGGCATTTCATCATCTGATGAAAATAAAGGACAGAAATCTTCATCAGATGTTTATGGTCAGACATTTTCATTCATTTATAAAATGATATTAATTTAACTAAACCAGCTTTGTCAAAAAATATTATGATTGCAAAACCAGTTTTTCATATTCCTTTAATAGATTTTCTAAAGGACTTGAAAATTAGTCTAAAAATTTACTTCTGTTTTGAAAATTTTTACCAGCTTTTTTGCAATGTCCTTGAAGTCAGCATTTTCTGCCGGCATCACATCTGCAGGTTTAGCTGGGGAAACGCAAAAGTACCGAGTCATTATGAATAATGTTGCATAAGCACATCAATAGCGTGCAGATTACAAAACCACACAAACACAGTAGACTAAGAATAAACACAACAAGCCTGTAAGCTGAGGACATAATGGATGTGATGGTTTGATTACTAACCCAAAGCCGTGCTGGTCACAATGAGTATAAAGAAAAATCTTCCTCCATTTGAAGCCATGAAGGAAAGTTCCTGTCTATGGAACATGATGACATTTGGTAAGGTGGATGTTAACTTTATGTAACACAGATGTGATGTATAATTTAATTAGTTATCCTTAAATTTATACTTTCAGTGACATCAATGTCTCTAAAATGTCAGTGACATCAATTGTTATAGTTTCTATGGAATCTGTGGTCATGTGAGACTCCTCCAGTTTACTGATTTGCTTCCTCCTCTGAGGTTTAGCAATCCTACCTACCTGGTAACCCTCTCTGTTGTTCATCCTATGGGACACTTTTGAGGATAATATGTGCTGAAAAACAGATGAGGTCCTCTACACCTTTTTTATTTTTATTTTTAGCTTTTCTAACTTTTAAATCACATCTTCTGTATATTTTTATCTTACTCATTGATTTTCAAATCCTGGCCTTCTGCTCTCTGGGAAATTTGCATGTTGGTATTTTGACTTCCATCATTTATTTTGCTTTTCACTGATTTGTCTTCTCATTTAAATCCTTCTAATAAGCACAAGGACATGTGTACAAACAACACAAGGACAATAATTGCCTGTTTTACATTATTCCCAGATTTTGAATATTCCTCAGAGAGACTAGTAACACACTGAAGTAACATGACAACTTTGACAATAACCACAAATAGTATATAATCTTTGCATAGTTTTCAATGCATTTGCAAAGTATATATATATTTTTAACATTATACAAAAGCTTAATAAGATAGTTGTAGAAAACAAACAAAAACAAACCCCAAACATGATTTTGTGTATATAATTATGTATATAATAGATAGTACTTACAGAAAAATACTTACAGATTCTATGACTTGTCAGCAGTATATTTAAGAAAATTAAGGATTGAAAGATAGGACGCAAGCAAATACAGAATGTGTCTCTTCTCTGTCTCAGTCTCTTGTCAGATGGGAGCTGGTGGGTGGTTGTCTGTTCCTGAGATTAAGCAAAGCAGGTGTGTGACACTGCTTTTGTGTGTTTGTGTGAGAGAGAGATAGAGAGAGAAAAAGAGAAAGAAAAAAAAAGTCAACTGGGAGATTTTTATTGGTTTGAAGTCACCATTTTAAATATGTGATATTTTTTTTTTTTAAAGTTGGAGAATAATTCTGTTCTCATTATTTGTAAAACTTTAAATTTAATCTCATTCCACTAACATGCAACTGTGGCAAACAGGCGAAGACTTATTTATAAAGGTTGTGGAAAATAATAATATCACTAAAATAACACAGTTGTATATGAAATAAAAGATCTAGTTCAATTTTTTTTATTGAAAAAGCCGGAAAACAGAAAAGAGCAGCTCTGTGACTACCAAGACCATGGCAGAAAGTTGATGTACGTTCTATGGGACATCATTAAAATCTCATGTAAATGAAGAGGAGGAAAACAGCAGTGTACTACCTACAAAGGATCCATCTCCCTCTATGTTATCACTCTTTAGTAGTAGATGAAGAAATGTATGACTTTAAATATTAACTTACTTATTACAGAGCTGCCGATGTGAACAGGGATGGGCATGAAGTAGAAGTTGTTGGGGATTATCTGTCACCTTCTTTTTCAGAGCCTGTGGGAAGGTTTATGTTGTTAAAGTAATCTGGAAAGAAAACAAACAAGTAAATATTGAAACTTTTTAGTACGTCTTTTATTTTGTTTAGAAAAATAATTACTCTATTTTTCTTTAAATAAATCTCAGATCTATCCTGTCATTGGCACTCCCTTATGAACAAAATTTATAAGGGGAAAGACAATTTCACAATACTTATACACAAACTTATACTATTATTATAGAATTAAAGGTTTAGTCTCCCCGAAAGACCAGGAGAAACTCATCCATGCATTTATCTCCAGTATATACTGGATTATTTATGGGGTCTTTTAACAGGACTTTCTCCAAAGAGCATAAAACATCTGCAGCTCATCCAGATGCTGCTGCTGGAGCTTTAACTATGACTTAAAGATCTGCACACATCACACCAGTTTTAATATTTTTATACTGGCTTCCAGTCAGTCACAGGATAAATTTTAAATCCCTGCTGGTTGTTTATAAATCCCAGAACGGTTTAAGACCAGAATACATCTGTGATATGTTCAGAGAATATAAACCAAGCAGAGTTCTTAGATCCAAATACTCAGGTCAACTAGTCCAGACCAGAGTCCAGACTAAACATGGAGAAGCAGCATTTAGCTGTTATGCTGTAAACAAGTGGAACAAACTGCCTGTAGAGGTAAAACTTTCACCACATGTAGAAAACTTAAAATCCAGGTTAAAAACGTTTTTTTCATGCACCTTTCTATGAAATCTGCAAAATAACTTTGAACTTATGTAGCTTTTTATCAGGCTTATCTAACTTTAATCTAGTTTTTTCTTTTATTGTGATTTTTGCTATTTGTTGATCTATTTGACTACTTTTAATGCTTTCTTTACAAAATCTGTAATGCTTTTAATTTGGTATACAACTAAGTTGACTTGCCTATTATAACATGTCAAAAATATTGCAATTATATTGTCTTGAATGTCTGCAACATAAAGATCGTCCAGAGGTTTAACAAATATTGCTATACTTGGGGGGTTAAATTTATGCCCAATATTTCTGAGCTTGCTTTAAAAGTTTCAACAATTTGGGACACAGCAAACACATGTATAAGGTTGCATGGCATCTGAGAGCATTTTTACATTTATCACTGATTTAGTAAAGTCTTGCAAGTTGTTCTTTACTATAATGTAATCTATGAATGAAATGTAAAAGAGAAGCCTGGCACAGCCAGATGAGGAATTAACTAAAAGCACCTTCCCAAAAATATAAAGGTTTTGCTGGAGTTCTGCTGCCCAGTCTGTCTTGGTCCTATTTATAATGGACTTGTCTGCTGGAAAATTTAAATGATAAAATATGAGATGTTGTCTTTTGGAAGTCTTTTAGGCCTGACAGACAGATCTATCCCACTAGGTTTTGGGATGTATGGAAAAAAAGATAGATGTGCTTTTGCAAAGTTAAGAAGCTAAAAGTACCAAAGAAAGTTTGATACAAGCATCTGTAATTAATCTGTGATTAATTTGTCAAAACCTGCAAATAAGCCATCGATCTACAAATCTCCCAGTCTACGCAACCCTTTATTATATCTCCAAACACAGAGGGCTGAGGATATTATGGTTTCGCCCTGACCACTGCCGGTTATACTTTGTGTGAGCGTGATAACTCAAACAATTTTTACAATTGGATTTTGATACCTAGTGTACCTGTTTAGGTCCCCAAGGGGGCGACCTGTATCAAATTTCATGATATTTGGATTTATTGTTTCACTACCAGGTGGCGCTTTATGTACAAAAATCTTACTTTTGGTTCTATCTCTGGAATTATCTCTCTAATTGACCTCAAATCAAGTGTAAATAAAAGGTCATGACCTCAGAATGCATCGTATCCTCATGTCATACTGGGCTGGTTCAAAGTATCTACACCAGGGGAAATGGATTTGGGGTATTCGGGGTATTGGGGTATATATCGCTAGCCGTCGCTTACGACTGCATAGGCCTTGTTTTCTATGCAAATATGGCGCAGCTATTTTTTTGCTGGCATGAATAAGATTTTATTACAGATAAAAGTTGCTAGAGGAAGGGTCAACCAGCCAAAGTGCTGCCTTTATGGGCCCAAATTTTAAGTGTTGCAGTGACAAGTAAGCTGTTGGGGAGAAGACAAGATGCTAGAACCAGCCGTGATACTGAAAAAGAGGCCGACACCACGTCTATCCCAAAATACATAATAAAAAATATGCTAATCTATACTCTTACACCCGTTTCAAATATATGGAACAGATCTAGATAATTGATTTGGCAGTGATAGCTACACATATTTTCTTCTGCTTTGGTTACAGCAGAAACATCGCTTGCTTGTGTACTAGAAATATTATTCATATCCATATTACCAGCATATTGTTGCCTACTAAAATCTCCATTATAGGATCACCTGAAAACATCTTTGAGGTTGAACATGGTTTGCAAAGGCCGACGGGATTCGAGTGAGACTCAGGGTGGTTTTAGGGGTGCTGGGTGTAACAATGGACCTCAGAAATTTAACGGAAGGTTCAGTATCTATTACAACGTTGTCGGACAGCCTGAAATTGGAGTCGGGAAAACAGACAGGAGTCTGAGCTGGAAGATCCAGGGAGCAGGCCAGAAACAGAGTCCAGGAAACAAGCAGGAGTCAGCAACGGGAGGTCAATCCAATTAGCGCCAAAGAGTAGCAGGTGAGTCGGAGCCAGGGAACGGGAAACCAGGACCAGGCGATGAGGACGGGAAAAGGCTTGTGGTGTAGACAATGTCCGACAAAGGAATGACTGGTGAGCTGAGTCTTATAAGGGAATGAGGGAATGAGAAACAGGTGCAGGTGGTCAGGCATGATGAGTCTGGTGGCAGGTGAAGGTAATGGGGCTGATTAGCTCTGGAACAGGGGTGTGAAAGGACCAAGGCATGACACTGGGCTTATGAATTCAGTTTTGATGTTGAGTAATATGAAAAAGGGCTAGAGAACACAATCTTGATGATACGTCCTCTCTGGGATAGGCAAACAAAAACAAAGAAGCCAGTGTGAGTGTCTGTATGTGTGCACAAAACTCACTCGCAGCAAACTCACGAATATCAGCTGGTCTTTTGAGAAGAACATTACTGTAAAAGGAGAGAAAGAAACAACAGCAGAAACCTTAAATGTTTAACTTAACATCTTTTACAGTCATGTGCTCTAAAACATTATCAAGAGTTCAAATTGAGGTTTCTGAAGGCCCATAAACATAACAGGAGCGTTTATCAAAATGGAAAATGTCCCATTATTTGTTGTATTCAACCATATTAAACCAAAATATTGTTCAAAATACTATAATACTATACTCTATAGATGCTGACATCTTCTAACATATAGAGCAAAATGATCATCTTTTGCTGTGTATACAGTAAACATGCTTAACATCCTTTTTAAAAACATTTAATATTTTTTACTTGCAAATTAGGACAAGTTTAATGTAATTTATCAACCTGAGAGATACAAAGATAAATCACATTCTAATGAAGGCAGTGATAACTCACAAATACAGATAAATCTAAATCTTTAATTTATGAGGCTTTTATGCTTACATTTTAAAACTTGTGAAAGCTGACTTTACTTTTTTTAATTAATTTATAGTTGGATTAATATATCTGTTCAGTCTAATTTTCTCCCATAAAATATAATCCTAGCAATTTTAAGCATTTGTTTCATTCAAGCTTCCCCATAATGATTATTTTCTTTATTTTTTTATTCATGTAAATGAACAAAATAAAAAACGTATGAAACATTTATCATGTAGTTAATATGGTAATGGCAACTGGCAATGCCCATTTTATTTATATAGCACATTTTATCACATGTAAACACAATGTGCCTTGCACAATAACATAGATAAATGTAAGTATAAAGCTATATGCAAATGTTCTTTGATGACACACACAAACACACACACACACACACACACATATGAATATAAAATGTACATTATATTAAGTCTATTATTAAAACTAGTACAGTTCATCAGCAAACAGACAAAACAGGAAAAACAGTAGTAAAGTTTTAAGTTTGTATGCTTTGTTCAAATAGCCTACCTAAAAGAACGCCCTTCATCTGCATCACATTAGAGATCATTTGGGGTTTTCTTGTTATATCATATCATATAAAACACGTTTAAAAGGTGAAACTAAATAGAGAAAAAGGAAAAGCAAACCTCATGAAGTCACCTATCAGTTCCTCTACTTCTGGATGGGACTGCAAATATTTCTCGTTGTCGATTCTTGTCTTAATCTGAGAACAAAAACAATCTGCGTTTCTTTTTATATTCAGTCTGTGTTTCACAGCATTTGACTTTTTGGCATGCTAACGGCTAGCTTTTTTTCGGTGTCCTTTTTCTTACTTTTAACTGTCGCAGTTTCTCTTGTTGCTCAGCATTTAATACGAGGTGAAGCTTTGCTGAACCACCCTTTTCCTCCATTTATTTTCTATAAATATGAATTATTTTACTATGTCTAAAGCCCACTTTAGTGTCAATCGATAAAAATGTTCTAACGCTTCGTCAAGTTACCAACGCGTTGCCATGGCAATAACTGCAACTTACCACTGTGACCGCTAGGTGGAGGCACAGAACAAGAAGTATATTTATTTTCCTTTATTTAAGTTACTCGTGCAATGTAATGTATACTTCTAACTTTTTTTAAACGTTCTCCAGTCTGACAGAGTTGCAAGAACCACAAGTAAAATCTGAAGGTCTCTAAACTCATTTTAAAAGCAGATACCCTTTGCAGGATAAAACCTCAAGGAGTCAAAACAATAGAAATATGTCAAAAGTCAAAACATTAAATCCACATCTAAGCTTAAAAGGGACCAAAACACTAGACACATCTTGTAAGATCTTCTGTATGTCTCATACAACACACGAAAAAAATATTTGGTAAAAGTAAAGTGATGACATTAAGGCTTACATTTAGTCTACATTTAGCTGAAAGAACTCAAATTAGCACAGATGTGGGACAGAAAAGAGAAAACTTACTTATAAGGAAGCACAACAATGTAGCTACACAAATCTAATAGTAAAACATGATATAAAACGATGATAATAATAAAGCATGGCTTAAAGTTAAACATAATAGTATACAGTATACATACGTTTTTCCAGAGTTTGTTTTTTCTTATAGTCTTTTTTTCTTGACACTTGTAACATTGTCTCTAATGTGCAAAATCAAAATCACAAATCACAGTTTTTAGTGCTTTGCACTTTTACAACTACTTCAGGAAGAAATAACTTTTGTTGTTGAAGTGCATGGCTTCTATTACATCTGTTGTGGTTTGTCCTTTCTCATTTTCTTCCTCCTCTTCTGTGTCCGTTGGCAGGTAATCTTTGTAAGACTGAGGGACAAAAATCACCAGAGTCTCCCCTTCTGGGGGTCCTGAGACTGGGGGTGGAGGAGGAAACAACTCCTGATGCGGGGCGATGACACTAAAACTGTGGAGCTTAGACAATAATTTGCTCTTATTTCTGAAATGAAAAAAACGATGAAGAACTAAATTAGTGACTCTGGCATTCAATTTATGGAACAAAATTCATTGAACACATTTGTGGAGGACACGTTTGTTTAAAATCTCACTTCTACTTTCTCAATACCTGAAAATGTAGACAGCCAAAACGATTGACAAAACGGCAAAAACAGCAACAGTCCAAAGGGCATGCGGGGGCTCGCAGGGGGAGTTTAAACAGACAGGATCAGTCGTAGGATCTGTAAAAGAAAAAAAGAGAGGAAGACGTCCCAATGCAATCATGCAAGTATAGGTTTGGGTGTGTGCTGATGTGTGTGAGTGGTAGGTGTGGGGAACCATGTCTCCTGTGGTGTGTTTAGCTGTTGAGCCTCTGTTATTATGATAACATGGTTTCCTGTTAAAGCCCACAGAGACTGAGCTGAATTCTTTCAAAAGCTGTCCTTCTTCGTTCGACATTTACACACAAATTAACACAAAAAAGATCTTTTCTTTCTTTTAGTCGTCTTACCATAAATAGAGTACGCTGTAGGAAAACCAGAGCCTAATTCCAGACTGTTTGAATCGATCTGTAAGTTATACAAATTGACACAACAGTAAATGATAAAGTGTTGGAACAATTAAAAGAGCAGAAATGATGATTGATTGACAGCTCAAAGGCTTACCATTTCAGATATCTGATTATCAGGAGGGGACTCTGCAACATGTATGGAATAGAAAGAGATCCAAAAAATACATGTTAGAAGAGAGTCATTCACAGAATATTAACTTGGCCATGAAATCAAAAAACAAAAATATACCAGATAATTCATCATTACAGCAGGGTTTTTTTCAAAACAAGACACATCTGAATGTGAAAGAATGAAACTTCTAGTTTAATACTGCTTCTGTATGCTTACATCATGATGAATTTGTGGATCATATTTAGTGTTTTAATGGCATTCATGGTTAATGCATCAGTTGACGTAGCAGTGAATGAGAAAAAGGGACATTTTGTTTGAGCATTGCTTTATTACAAAGATGGAAAACACTAGTCTGAGCAGGCTTAGAAAATTTTATGTAGAGCCAGTCAGAAGAAACGGGATTGCTCAGATTTGTAGCTGTTTTAAAAAGTGATTTAAGCAAAATCTCATTTAAGAATTAAGATTTTTTTTAAAAAAAAAACTGCGTCCAATATAGGTTTGCAAAGAAGTAAAAAAAAAGAACAAAGGAAATTCTGATTATTAATAAGTTAAACAAACGATAAAATAATTTTGTTGAAGTAGCTGTTTTACAATGATCTGTAGGTTTTAGTTTGTCTTTTTGTTATCATTGCTGCATTTCTGCATTTTTCATCTTTGCCAGTGCTGCATTCAGGTCCTCACATTCCACATGCAATGAAACTGGATGTTAGTTCTTTGCATGGGAAATCTTCTGCAGATGCTGCTTTCCACATAAGGTGCACATTAAGCACAATCTGGCTTCTCTTCACTCAACACTCAGTGATTTGGAAAGAAATCACATTAAAAAATTTAAAAAAATTCTAACAATATCTGAAATATAACATTCATCTACTGCAGGTAAGTTCCTCAAAAAATTCCTTCAAAAGTTTACATTTTCTCTAAATTTGGCCAAGATCATCCAGTTTACAGGATCTGGGACCCAATATTCACACACTTTTCTGTAGGAAGCATTGCCTAGTTAGAGAAAAAAGTCCCTCACCATATCACTCTAGAAGTTAAGCTTCTCAGCTACTTTTTACTGAATTGTGTCACAGGCAAACGCAGACAGCAGAAAAGTGACAGGAAACGAGAGAAAAAGGAAATGGGACAATGTTGAACTTGAGCTCAGACGGGGGAAATTTTGATTACTGTTCATACTCAACCTCCTAATCCTGCAAGCACATGGAAGCAGCTTAACGATCTGGTCCTCTTCCATCTGTGTTGTAAATGATGAACTAAATGTGCAAGTATTTATGCTTAGCCAAGTATATAAAGATAAAATGTGCAAAATGATTATCTTGTCAGTTCAAAATGATCCTCCTACATCTTACTACCAGTTAATGGATGCATATTTAGTTTAAAAAACAATATAAGGACACAAAGAACATGTTCAGAATATTGACTGTATTCTGTACACTGTAAGTAAATGTATTTAAAGAGGAAGAGAAAACGAAAGAAGCAAAAGTGAGTGCATTGCCTATTTATGGCCTCCACATCTTGGGAAAATCCAGTGCATTAGGAAAGGACCCACAAGAGCATTTACATGTTTCTGTAACCACAAGTAACCTTTTTCTGACCAGTGAAATGGAATAATAAGCCAAGTAAATATGCATGATCATCAGTTTTTTTCTACGTGTGCATTTGTATTTACCAGTCCAGCTTGTCACATAGACAGGTGAGCTCCACTCACTCCAATGACCATCATATTCTTCTCTGTTTCTGAGCTCAATCAGATACTCTGCACCAGGCAGCACATCAGTTATTGTGAATGAACACTTGCCTTTAATCTCAATCATCTGTGGAGATACAAAAATAAATTAAAAAAGTTTCCTTTTACTGAAACAGCAGATTGTTTTGTTGTTTTAGACCTCAGTCCGGAATATCCAGTAAAATAACATTGCTTGTCTTACAGTCAAATACAGTGGTTCTCAAACTCTGGAAATTCACAAGGTTGCAAGGTAACTTCATAAGATAATTGTAAAAAATATAACACACAATTATCAAATAAATTTGGGATTTTTATCAGGGTTCTCCAAATTAAATCATAAATGCGGATAAATCTGTGAAATTAGCCCCTTAATTTTTTAACACCTAGATAACAAATTTAGCAACCAATCTAGCAGAAAGACCTTAATCTCCATACTTTTTATGAAGATTCAGGCAGTTTTTGAGCCTTACAACCCTCACCGTAACTCTGTTGTCATGGTGTTGGAGGGCCACAAATACCAACATGCATTTAACTGGAAGTTGTGTGACAAAAGTTTGAGAACCACTAATCCAGGGGTGTCAACTCCAGTCCTCCAAGGCCTGTAAATGGCAGGTTTTTGTTTGGTTTTGTTTCCCCACACTAACACACCTGATTCCAATCAAATTAATCCAACAGCTTCTTCTCAACCAATTTATTCTGGTCAGGTGTGTTGGGAGCATACTGGGCCTCGAGGACTGGAGTTTGATACCTGTGCAGTGGTTTAAAGCCCTACACACACCTGCTCATAAGATGATTTTGAAGGTCTGTATCTGAGTTCATAAGTGATGCCATAGAAACTGTCTTGCTTCTTCCAGGACAATGGCAGGTTCCAGGTGACCTTCATCTTCGGCCCCTGCTCCAATTGGACTGACACGTTTGATGGGGGGTCGGGCTTTACTGAGCGAGCATGAAAGCAAACGGTGAGTGCAGCTTTTGTTTATATCAGAATAAAACTCAGATATGAGCAGCTGTTATTTGGCTCTGACACTTACAAATTGATAGAGGTGTAAAATATATCGGGGAGCTGGTTGCATTGCCTAGTATGCTCGTAGCACACAGGATGACTGTGTAAACGGTTCTCTGCTCATCATCATTGTTGTCAATGGCGCACCAACAGTGGGACAGGTTAGACGAGTATGAGCATGGGATCTGGTGGAACTTTGGGCTGCTGGTAGAGAAAAAACTAAAAAAATAAAAATAAATAAATTGTAGCATAAAAATAGATAATGACCATGACGATATAAATTAGTACTGGACTTCTTGTTCATGGGGATTGTAAGATGCAATGCAACATAGCATTTTTCCTTTATATAAAGAAGGTTCCTGGTTTGAATTTTGGCTTTGCTGTATGACATGCCTGCTAGAATAACTGTTAACTCTAAAATGACTGGATTCACAAGTTTGCATGGCTTTGAGTTGTTCAAGAAGTAACCTCTTTGTTTGTTTGTAATAGCTGGGATACCCGACTTGTTCTGTACAGGACAAATCTGTATTTGTTAAGAAACAACTTTGTTTTCCATCCTTACCTTTTGCTAAGTACGAGGTGACAGTTAGGCTGCTTAATCACGGGCTTCTGAGGCCTCCATTCACAGCGAATTTTACTGCTTGGTGACTTTTTGTAGCAGGACAGACTGGGAATCTCAGGATGCTCTAAGATACAAGAAGAGATGCAGTAACACAGGACATTCACTGTTTGCTGTCATACATTGGTTACTTTTAAAAGTAGGATTTGATGTGCAATAGCAAGAGTGGTATGTTGACAGTTAATGTAAAGACATCCCTGCTTTTCTCTAGCTAATACCTTTTAAATAATTTAACTGTCATTTCAATACTGACTAAAATGCAGCAGATTTACATGCCTTGCTGTTCCCCTTTAGCTACTTTGAGTGTCTGTGTGGGCGTGTAGGCTCTGACTAACTTACATCCTGTTTTACAATTTACATCTTTAATTTAATACTTTGTGTTGATTTACCTTCTTTCTTTCTTCTGTCTCCTTTGGTCCAAATTAAAGTCAGTTTCATTATGTAACTTTACATAACCACTGTACAGCAACTTACCAACAATGATGACTTTAACAGCAAATATTTCTCTGCCATTGAAATGACATGTGTATTTTCCAGTGTCGGTCAATCTCACTGATGTCAGAGAGAGGGTAGCTCCACCGCTTGAAAATATGATTTCCCCCCAGTCTCTGTCTCCTTTGCCCACCAGCTTCTTGTCCCACTTCCATTGCGAGCTCAAATTGATGCCTTTTGTTATCTTGTTTTTTTCAACGCCCTCCTCATTGTCATAGTCATCTTCAGTGTCCATCTCTTCATCCTCCGAGTCTGATACACGGTCTGTTGTTGTGCTTGTGGTGGTTGACTGGGCCGTATAAGGAGAAGATGTGTATTCCATGTGTGTATAACTGAGGTTTTTGTTTTTTCCCGAGACTGCGCTGATTCCTGTTGTAGTACTGAAGTGGTATTCTTCACTTGCTCTATTCTGAGCAGAGGTTTTGTCACTTTTAGTTGAGAACGCACTGTTGGTTGCAGCTCTTGGAGTGGATGAGATTCCAACCAAGGTTCTTCTTTTATTTGGGTTTGAGCCATGTTTTACCCTTATTCCATTCACCTTCACATCACCACGGCAGGTTAGATCCAACCTATTTCCCAGATACAAAACTACCACATCAGGAGGAGGGTCTGCACAAAAAAAACAGCACATTTAAAAGATTTTTCCCTAATCCTACTTCTCTAAGTGTAAATTCAGTTCTAGATTTCTATACTAAAAGTTCGAATGTTGTTCACAGTACACTGAGAACAGCATGATAGGATGCAGCATTGCTTAACCAAAAGTACCAACTCCATTTGAACTTCCTCTTTTTAATAAGCCATTCTCCTCCAGTTTCATCTATATCATAAATTATACCCATTTTGTGTCATCATTCACAGATCTACATTTTACATAACATCACTGACTTTTGAGACCCTTTAGGTAAAATATAAATTTTACTTCTGCATCGTAAAAGTCTGAATACTCATATCTAGAGCCAGTGAGGTATTGAGATGTAGTGTAGTCCCCACTTACTTATTTACTTAAACTACATTAGAAAATTAAGCATGGAAGGGAATTAATTTTATTTATATATTGCATATTATGCATTAAATACAATGTTTACATATAAATATATGGACTATAATAATATATTATAAATTAAAGAAATAAAATTAAAATACTTTATTTATCTAAGAGGGAATATGCAATTTGCAATAAAACAAACAAAAAGCCAATTTTTTATTCAAATTTCTTATTTTAAAATCAATAATATATTTTTAATTAAATTAAATCTGCTGCTATACAGGACTGAACAAAAACAAATGACACAATTGATGAACAAAAAAGAATCAAATTAAGGTTGATGCCTTAAACGATATGCTTCTGAGATTAGAGACTAATCACACATCAAACACTAATATTTTTATACAAACCGTTTTGAAATATAAAACTTTATTTTACCCTGCACATTTCTGACGTGCATGGTGTTCAAAGCACATCTAAACAACTAGTTTGTCATTTTCATTAATAATAATAAAAAAGAATTAAGTTAAATTAAACACACAAACATATTAAAGCATCATTTTAGTTTGAACTAATTTGCCACGGATGTGTGACAGATATTCCTCTTGTATTTGTTTACATATTATCTAAAAACTCACCTTTTCTGGGACACACTCCGTCAAAAAAGCTGCGATCTGACGAGACCCACAAAATGCACAAGAAAAGGAGAAAAACTCTCATTTTTTCGCTTGAACTCGTCCCGAAAGCATCACTAAGCAAACACCGAGCGCTGCAGGTCGCAGACTCCCACTGAAGTAGTTTTCCACGCTGAAGGCTGACCAGACTGAGTCCTCCACATCCAGCAGGGCAAAAAAGTTCCTGTGGCTGCAGCAGGCTGCTGTCCGTAAGACCCGTTATTGTGAAATCCCAGCGCTCTTCCCCTTGTTCAGCACCGTTACACAGAGGAAATCCTCTTCAGTGTCAGAATTAAACCTCCATGAGAGCTGAATATAGTCTTCCTATTATAATATTGAGCCATTTAGGATCTTCCAGATTAAAAATAGCTTTAGATATTTTAATTCTATATCTGTTTTATTGTATTTTTTGTTGTCATGTAAAATACATCTGGGTATGTAGGGTAAAACCTCCATTCAAATTTGATTACTTATTCCATTACATAAATAAAAACAAAACCTAAATTCAAAATCCCTTATTGTATAATCATGCGTTTTGTCTCACTTTCGTATGAAACTACTTCACACTACAGTCATTTCGCCCTAAGCTTTAAAGTCAAATTTGCATACAGACACAGTGTGTTTCAAGAGAACGAAAACATTTTCATTGTTTTTTTTTTTGTATTTATTTTTTATTCACCACAAGTAAAGTGCTCCACCAAAAAGCTGATCCTGCAACAACAATTCATGGGATCCCACACCTACACACTGAATTCATTACCAAAAAAGTTATGCAATGCAACCAGATCATCACGGGAGATGTCTGAAGGCAAGTTTTCGGGTAGCTCTACTCGATAATTATCCAAACCCAAAATGAGCCAGTGTGTAGGAACAGGAAAAGAGCACCTAATCCAGATAGTGACCAATATTTTAAATTTAAGGCATGATTATCCAGTATCACTTTTCCTTTGGTTGTGGATGAGTAAAAACCTAAAGCATTCCACTAAAGAGCATATTTTAATCATTAATAACCACAACCGCTCACAAAATGTCAGTATTTACAATACCACATTTTAATATTTATTTGCTGCCTTTTGGATTTTTTTTAGAGCTTTTTTGCACCCTACCCAGGTCAGAGACAATGGCAGTTTATAATTTCACTTTGGGTTTTGGGAACATTAAAATGAATTTGTCTGCGTCAGACCACAACTGAAAATAAAAGGCCTAAATTTTAAATCAAAGCACCTAAAGCTTGATTTCAAATGTGCAACTCAATCAGGCCATTGTAACACATCAATATGATGCAAAATAAAGATTAAATAAAACATTTAAATTACATAGTAAGGTAACAGATTAGTCAGAGAAGAAGGACGCAAATCTTGCAAGTCTTTTGTAAATTAAAATAGCGTTCTCACTGAGAACTACATGGAACACAGACATTTTTTTTTTTAGATGATAGCAATACTTGCACCTCACGAGTTCTTATTGTTTCCTATTCAGCCATCTCACTCTTAATCTTAATCTGTGGGTTGTGGTTTGTAAAGCTTGTAAAACATCAATCGTTTCGATAAATCATAGCTAATTATCTTAAATCCTGTTTTCTACATCTGCTTCCGATCTGCACTTAAATTTAGTTTATCTCATTGAAGGTAATTCATAAGCTGTCTAAACAGCATGCTGTACATTAGAGAATTGCTCTGCACAACATAAAAATCTAACCTTATTTAT
>JBAMHX010000007.1:13444015-13463301 GCA_037177515.1 Pseudomugil tenellus | reverse complement strand
TAATTAATTAATTCTGCTAACATTTCATCAGGCTTGATGACCAACTGAAATGACTGCAGCAACTACAGCCAACACATGACAGTTAAAACAACCTGAACAAACCGACACTTGGTTGAGTAAAGTAGTCCTGTGTTTTTTTTTAAAAAAAGAAAGTTAGACATGAGCAGCTGTTGCTCTACCTGCAGGGTATCATCCCCTAGGGTCCTGACATCCTCCACCAGCCTGTCAAGCTCATCAGTGGGCAAAAGAGACACACAGGAGAAAGCCGACATTTCTGAGCTGAGGGAGGCAGACCGCCGGCCTGTTGACTGGTCTTCATCAATATCACTGGATTCATATTCAGCTCCAGTAAAAATACACAGGTCTGAAAGACTACAATGATAAGGAGGAAAATGAATAAATAAGCTGTTGATCTCTGTCAAACCGGAAAGCTGCTCATTTAAATATTACCCACCTGACACTGTAACTCCTGCGATCTGACTGACTGGTATTACTGGTGACAGTCACTGAGGAATCCGCAGAGTCTGAATCATAGTTTGAATCGTCATCCCTCTCTGTGCTTGCATCATCATCCTCGTCATCTTTTTCATTAACATCCAAACAATTAAAATCCTTGTTTAGACCAGCTATCCAAGCGTTTACGAAAGCAATCTGCTTCTTCCCTTTTGGAAAGGCTGTGTTGATATCAGCAGAGAGCAGGTCAGAAGGGTTGCTGTGAAAGGACGTGGCAACAGGAGGAGGCATGGAGTCTGGATTTTCTGTTTTATATGCTTGTGCGGCATCAGAAATGTTTTTATTATTTGTGATGAGAGTGGCATTTTCTGGTTGTGCCTGTGACAAAAAAGGAGAGTCACTAGGAGTATTTGTTGGCGTCTTGTCATCCTCCTCGCTAGCTGGTGAAGTCATGTCAAAGGGTTGTCTTGGCTGCACAGAGGTGGAAACGTTGCCATCTGTCACAGCTCTCTTTTTGTTTGAGACTTTGGAAAAATCTGACACATCTATGCCAAACATCTCATGATGTCTATGAGTGATGTTATTTAAAGGTAGCTGCAGTGTTCTCTTGAGTCTGGAATATTTACCAAGATCCTCGTCCGTGCTCTCACCTTGCAAATCATTTCCTCCTGTCCGTGTCACGGATAAAGACCTCTCTGATCCATACGCTTTCTCTTTACCCACCTCTGGATCTTCCTCACTCCCTTTTTTCAGTCCTTCATCCTTATCTCCTTGTCTGCCTATTTCTTTAGCTGAGTTGCTCTTCCTTACCCCATCATGGATTTCACTGAGCTGTGTCGGCACAGAACAGGTCCGTCTGGGCAGAGAGCCTTGACCTGCTCTTTGTGTCAGAGCTTCGAACTGGCTGATCTTATTTCTCACGCTGGTTGCAGACGGGACTGAACGCATCCCTGGAAACTTTTTATTCTCTCCTGTTTTCAGTGGATTCTTTAGTGGATTTTTCTCAAACACGTCTTCGTCCATAGCATCACTCTTTAGTTTAGTGTGTTCTTTTGGTATCTCATTTGTTCTTTTATCTTCCTCCTGCGCTTTAACTTTTTCTGTTTTGTCTCTCGAAATCCTGTTCAGTGCATTGGTTCCACTCTTTTCCTCTCCTTGGTTTACCCTGCTCTCTTCAATGGATGCCTTTTCTCTTTGTTCTCTGACTTCAGAAGAATCTTTAAACATTTCCCCTAAGAACAAATGTGACTTTTTAAATGTACTAATCCCTTCTGCCGCTCTGGCAGATCCAATCTGAGCTGCCAATGTGTGCTTACTCCTGCCTCTTTTCAGTGAATAAGTGCTTGGTTCCACTATCCACCCTTTCTCCCAGTTAGCTTCCTCAGAATACATACTATGGCGTTGTCCCAAAACTGTACTTTTCCTTGGAGAAAACAATGTTTCGGACTCTGGTGCATCTTTCCAGGAGAGTGATTTTCTTCTTTCCGTTGAACTATTACTTTCACCTGATGAGAACCGCCTTGGAAAGGTTCCCCCTGCTACCCTCCCATCAGTTGACCCATAGAGTTTGTCTATCCGCTCTTGTATACTCTGACCACCTTTGGACCCAAACACATTCTCTTTAAATCTTGAGCCAGACTCTGACCTAAATCTAGAAGGGAGAGTCTGACCCTTGCTGGGCCAGTCCAAAGTCTGGGTTGTGAGACTAGTGAGATTCCTGTTTTGAGCATAACTTGTGTCTGTAGATTTAAGGCATAGTACAGAAGTCAACTGGCCAGTGATGCCGCTCTCATCTGATCTCTTTTCCACTATATCACTAGTATGTTCGCTGAAGTCAGCTCGTCTTTTGGGTGACAGTGTGGATGTGTCCGCTCTGATACCCGGAGAAGGACTTCTTGCCCGTATTCTTTGATTTAAACTCCTACTTCTGCTTGGAAGGTTGTATCTCCTCCATTCTGTCCTCCCACGGCTTTCATATACATGGTTGTCTCCTTTATTTGCACTAGAGTCTGAGATTATTTTACTTGTTGCACTGTTGAGGTTCAACATTCTTTGTGTTTGGCAGGCTGATGCATCCTTCTCCTTACTCTGATCGTTGGCACCACTACACCTTGTCCAGGCTGGATTTTCAGGGACTGAATCCGTCTCCTTGTTTGTATAATTTGGGTCAACATGAGTACCGTGGCTTTCTCTAACATCCTCAGAGGTCTGCCTTTTCCTAACACCAAGCCTGCGAGTGAGACTGTACGAGGGAGAGTTAGCTGAGCGGACAGTGAAGCGTGTGCCTGTCCCTTGCTTGTTGTAGTCATTCGCTGGAGCAGGCAGCAAGGATAAGTCCATTGTTTGAAAGCAAACACAGGTCCTGTTAAACACCAGAACTCAAAAAGAAGGCTGAAGACTGTAGTTGATATTTAACTTTCTTTCCAACCGCCCTTTGGAAAGCCTGCATCTGAAAAGCTGGAAGTACCTTCATATGAATCTTGGACAAAAGAATCCTTCAATTCAAAATGATTATATTTCAGATTCTTCTCCGCTTTGTGGTCAGGAAGAGACAGTCCATCTGACTCGTCTTCTTGGTTTCTTGTCCACAAAAGTTTCCACTTTTTTAACTTGAATTCAGTGAGAGGCTCTTACTGCTTCCCAAGCATAAAAATATACATTTTTTTTTTCTTCAGAACATGAAGAACTGTAATGCTGTAATATGTGGATTGTGGTCGCTCTGGCTCCTCGGGATAGTCACACAGGATCACAATTTGGTAGAAGATGAGGAACTGGGTACGTCAGTAGCATAAGATAGAAGATTCAAGAGGAAAATCCACTAGAAGAAACAAAAGTAGGGAAAAATAAAACAAAAAAGCAGAAAATACTATCTTCAACGTCTTTCAGTTATGTCATTTTGCAACATGTCACTACCTTCTTCACATTCTTCGTCAAAGTGCCCATTCATAAAGCAGGTCTCAGCTATGGAGACACATTGTAATGTCTGTTTACATAAGCAACATACTCATGGCTACTAGTCAGCTAAACCTCAAGAAAAAACAGGACAAACTCGCCTGACAGCAATCCACTTGACAAAAAAACAATCCATTAAATTGCCACTATCTGTCTCTGTGTGGTGTACATTGGTTTCAAGAAGTAAAAAAGAAAAATTAACTTTATGGAAAAACCTTGTATCAATGAATTCAGGTAAAATGATTACATGATAGCTAATCTATGATTTACATACAGCCGGCTGGAAAAAATGACTGATGGTCATAAGTAACAGGCATATGTGAGTAGAAAGATACAGAAAACAAGTATTTTTATGTTTCTAATCAAGTGAGAATGAAGAGCCTGTATGAGACTTAAACGTGTAATCTGATCATTCAGTTCACAAATGTAAGGACCACAGTTTTATTTATATTTTCTGCAAGATACTATATGCATGTAGAGCCTTTTTTTATCAGTGTGTAAAGATTTTCAGGTGGTGTTTTCCATCGTAGGTGAGACCAAGTGTCAGTTTACAGAAACACCTGTTCTGTTTGCTGACAAAGCTTCCCATCTACGTAACCCGGGCAACAATTTAAACTTCCATTAAACAAAAAGAGACAACTGCAGCAACAAATTAGCTCACTTATCTACTCACATATTCACACAACATGTATCTTACCTGAGTGACTCCTGTTCATGTCCCAAGTCAATGTGTTGGTATGGTACATAGTGCAGTGCTGAGCAATGACCTCAGCTCCTAACTCCTCCTGCTCTCTTTCTTTCTCTGTCATTTCCTCTCTACTTCAGCTTTGCATGATGGACGGTGTACAGTGACGCAAACCTGCTACACTGGTTTATCCTCCTTCCATCTCTCTTTTTCTTCCTCCGAGCTTCTGTCTCTCTCTCCCTCTCTCTCGGTTTTGGCTCTCCTCCCACTGTCATTGTTATTTTCCTACCCTCACAGGATAGCATTCCTGACAACAGTTCAGTGTGTCACCCATCAAAATCTTTCTGCCTACAATTTGCATTAGCAATTCATAGCTCAAAGGAAAAGAAGTACTATTCCATGAAATGGGACAATGGGATCAACTGGACAAAGCCAGTATCACATACATGATTACATAGCACCAATAATTGGGACCAAAAGCTAAAAAAAGAGTAAGAAATACCAAAGAGGACAAGTTTTGTTTAAAGTGCACCTCTTTGATTTCATATGTTCAACAAAACAGTTGTTGAGAAGCTGTGGGACCATAAGCTTGACAAAGCGGGAAAGACTGCCTCGGAGATTGCTGATAGGTTTCACACAGAGAAAGCGTTGTTTATGCAAAAACTAGATTCTACAGATATAGAATAAACTATGCAAGCTTACATAAGTAGAATTTAAAAAAGTTAAACAACAAAAAGAAAACAAAATGTACTTACAGTTTTATGCGACAATTAGAGGTTCATCTCCTGCTGCATGTTTTTGCATACACCTTAACTGTCTTCCGTTAAGAAGGAGGAAGCTGTGGTTGCTGCTGCACTAAATGTAAGCTGAATGAGGTCTGTCTGTGCCAATCAAAGGAAGCTGAGTTAAATAAATTGTCGTAAGGCTCAATTTTAGACACCTGATGGCATAATGAGTGCTGAACCTCATAGACATATACCATGTCTGGCCTGAGATAAGCTTGCAAGTAGGCGAAATGACTAAGGCACGACTCCACAGACACCCACTCTTGTTTCTGACAAAAGAATGGTACTCAGTGTCCCTGCAGATTCATGCAAATAAGAGTCTTGCTTGCACAGACACTATGGTGCTAACATTCAGTCTTGGGGGTGTAGGACTGAGCATGGATGGAATGAATAGAGTAAGACATTTATGGCCACGCGGATCAAAGATAAACTGAGCCAAAACAAGACAATGTTTTATGAGACTGTTGAAGTTATAGAAAACAGTTCAAATATTTCATTGCCACCTAGTCCTAATATTGCCTTTATTATAAATGTGAAACTTGTTTGTGGAGGGTGTAATTCCGACTTCTAACTGCAGGTGGCAGAAGAACAGCGCATGAAGTTGACGTCACTCAAGCAGTATCGGTCACGTGATTACATTGCGGAAGTCAACAAACCGGGTATTGAGATGTAACCGCACTTTATCGAACTTTTTTTTTGTTTGTCTGTGTTGACATTTGTATTACGTATGTAAACGTCTCGTTAAATGAAACCACATGTCTAACAACATTTGGACATACTGGAAATTCAGATTTTTTGGGTGTTAAGTAAGTAAAAAAGCACAAATTCAAAATGCTGACGGAGCGTCTCTCAAACGTTAACGTTGTTCTTGTGATGGCTTATGGAAGCCTGGTGAGTCTGTTTCACATTTCATTTAAATGATTAGACACAGACAGATTTTTTATAGCTCAAATTTAACATACGTGACACATAAATTGAAACATGTGCGAATTAGTTTAATGAAGTTATAGTTTCACTTTAGCTAATCAGATTTGTATTTATAGTTTTTGTTATATTTCTAATCCATTGTCAGTATTATTATTAAACAAATAAATAAATAAAAATAAAAAAAGAAAGTGAGTCTAAAAGAATTCCCGGCGAATGTATCAACGATTATCAGAAGCTAACAGTAGCAGCTTTAGAATATTGTGTAACAACTTTATCCCAATTGAGGAAGCATGACTGCATGGGCGAGTCGAGGGTCAGACTTGTGGGGCCCCTGCCTCATTAAAAGACCATGACATGCAAATGGTGACCTGAAAACGTTTTTTCCCCTTTCCTGTTAAATTTTAATACTCATACTTTTAAGAAATTCATTTCCACCTTGTTTTTTAAACTAGTAAATCCAATACATATGATATTTGCAGATATTAAGATAAATTTACAAAATCTTGTGTCAGTAGTTTCAGTAGCTGGTGAGGAGTACAGTTGCATGCTAGAAATTAGTTTTTGACTCAATTAATAAGGATATTTATAGGCCTGTTTTTTTATTTAAGGTTAAATGGTTGCCAGGGAGATGGTGTTGTATTTCAAGTTGTTGTTTATCGCATGAGTGTACATGTTCATCTTGTTTATCTGAGTCATGGCAAACTTACAGCGAGAGAGGAGTGACTAGTCATCACTGGAATAACCAACTTTAATCTGACATGTTGCACCTGCCAAGGGAGTTCAGACACCTCACAGCTGTTTACATTTCCCCCATCTGTTCTAGCAACTGCAGAGACACGGCACTGTGTAAATTCAACAACGCTCTCACCCAACAACAGACATCCCATTAAAAATTAGTTTCTCATTGCTGTTGATGATTTCAACCATACAAACATAATGTGACATCAGTGTTCCAACAGTTTCCACAACACATTGGACCGTCTTTACACAAATCAGAGAGGAGCAACCGTCCCCCATCTGGGTGTTTCAGATCACACTACTGTTATGCTAATGCTTGCATAGGGCCATCGTCAATTGACCTGTTTCGTAGCAGGTGAAGGTTAGGCCAGAAGACACTTTGTCTGCTCTCCAAGTCTGCTTTGACACCACAGACTGGGACATGTTTAAGCAAGCAGCCACCTACAACCAGTACATCAGCATCTATATTATACAGAGACTGTCACTGTATACATCAGTAATTGTGTCAAACGATGTCACAGAGTAAAACCATCACAGTAGAGGCCAATAAGAAACCATGACTCACAGGTACATTCCTTAGGTTACTGAAAAACCAGAACTACTGCTTTTAGAGCAGGTGACAAGGCTGGCCTAAGATCAGCCAAGATCAGCCAGGACCAGACTGAAACATGGCATCAAAGATACCATGGAGGAAATCTGACTGCTTCAATAAGAGGCAACAGGAGCCTGATTCAAGTTAGAGGCAAACTCACAAACCTCATAGACACCAGTTCGGGCAGTGTGTTGAACATGTCCCATGCCCTTGAAAGACACCACCATCATCTTGGTTCTAAAGAAGACTTCTCCACCATGCTTCAACAATTAACTACATCAACCCCCCCCAGATGGACCCACCAGATGACCTCTCCTGAAGAGGTCATCTGGTGCCGGATTTAAACTACAATTCCAACTAAGTTGGGGCATTGTGTGAAATGTTAAACATGAAATGTCTTGTATTTGTATTGTATTGAATTGAATACAGGTTCAAAATAATGTGGAAATCATTGTATAATGTTTTTATTTATGTTTTACACAATGACCTTACTTCACTGTAACGCGAGGGTTGCATTGGCATGGTTTTAATGTTTTGGCTGATTAAATTAGGGTCAAAATATGTCAAAAGTTTTACCTCTAATGGCAGTTTGTTCCACATGTTTGCAGCATAACAACTAAATGCTGCTTCTCCATGTTTAGTCTGGACTCTGGTCTGGACTAGTTGACCTGAGTATTTGGATCTAAGAGCTCTAATTGGTTTATATTCTCTGAACATATCACAGATGTATTCTGGGATTTATAAACAATCAGCAGGGTTTTAAAAATATATCCTGGGACTGACTGTAAAAACGGGTGTGATGTATTCAGATCTTCGTTCTAGTTAAAGCACCATCAGCAGCATCGGGATGAGCTACAGATGTTTTATGCTCTTTTTGGGAAGTCCTGTTAAAAGAGCATCACAGTAATCCAGTCTACTGGAGAGGAATTTATGGATGGATGGACTGACCCCTACAGGAGTCCACAAGTCATGGAAATTGAATGCATAGCAGCTTCAAAAGACTATTCTCTAACTCTTGACCTCACTCCAGGTTTTTGTTTTGCTGTTCATCTTTGTCAAACGACAAATTATGCGACTTGCCATGAAGTCTCGGAGAGGACCGCACGCTCCTCTTGGCCACAATGCACCAAAGGTGAAGCACTTGCCACCTAGTTGCTCTTGAGTTGTGTTTGCTGTTAATTTTCATGTATGGTTGTGTGTGTTCTGCGTCTGCATTGCAGGAGCTTAGACAAGAAATTGATGCCAAACTTGGTCTAGTCCAGAAAATCCACTTTGAGCCTCGTCTGTTGTCTCCAGATGATGACCGGCTAAAAAATAAACACCAATCTGGTTAGGGGACCACATGAACACATGCACACAACTCGTGAAACGTCCACATGGGAGCTTTTTATGCAAGCTTATTGTTTAGATTGTGTGTGTGTGTGTTCTAGGTTCCTATGACTACCTGTACAGAATGAAAGCACTGGATGCTATCAGGGATACAGGTATGATTTTTTTTGTCTTTGTTTATCATGTTTTTGTTATTGTCATGATGACAGATTACATTTTCTTCGCTCTTAAATCAATATCTCCTTTTTCTTCCAGTAGATTTTCCTTTCCGTGAGTTGGGTGGGACGTCCACTGCTGTGACTGGGAAGAGATTTCAGACCTGGCTGTTAAAACTACGAAATTCCCACTGCATGTTCAGAGACCGCCAGAGCTCTCTCATCGATACGGTGCTGGATGGCTACAACAAAGCACGTCATGGGGCAGAGGTCAGCAGTGTGCGTGTGCAGAAAAACTGTTATTGATAGTACTTATAGTTTTTTTGTCAGAAGAAACAATGATCAGCTTAAATCTACATTATATTTAAATATTTACTTTATATATATATACATGTACATATATATATATATATATATATATATATATATATATATATATATACTTGTTTTTATATTTTCTTGTATGTATTTACTTAGGTTTTTATTATCAACATGTACCAGTTATTGAAATGGTTTTGTTAGATAATAAAAAAAAGAAGTCAAATCTTCCACATATGTAAGTATTTTAACAATTTAAATGGTACATAATTGTGCTATATTTGGCCTCAGAAGCTAGATTTTCTTGATCTTTTCGGAATGATCCTAAATTTTTCTGGGCAGAAACATTCAGGCTTTATTAGGGTGGACTGGAAGTATGGGTGCACAGCCATTTTCAGCTCCAAAGATCATGTGTTGTGTTCTGCTCCAGATTTTGGCTGAGTCACTTCCAATAATACAATCTTTAGTTCTAACATGAGATGCTGAGCATCTTGCTATATCATCTTGCTATATATGAATGTTTTTTTTTCTTTGGCCACAGTGTGCTGGGGTAAAAGACTTGATTGATTTTCTACTAGATATTGCTGTGCTTCTGAGCTCTTTAAATGCTGCTCTAAACTCTTGCGTCATTCAGTTAAATCTGTGACCTCCTACCTCATCACATGGTAGTCAAATACTCGACCTCCAGACCTTATTTTGTAGTTTTCTGCATTCTTAGTTCTCCAGTAAATTTATATAGATACAGATGGGCTTTGGTGAAGTTGTAGAGATTTTGGAAAGACATCAATTGTGCATGTGAATTGAAGCAAAAGGTTTGAATGCTTGAGTTTAAATATAGATGTCACCATTTTTTAAACAATAGTTAAAAAAGCAGTTTTTGCTTTGCTGAATGATGAGACAAAACAATCACATTTAACCAGTTTCATTAACATTATACGTGATAATTGGCATTAAATAGTTTATTATGAATAAATTATACTGAGGAAAATGTCCCTATCGGTAGGTACAAGGACTTCATATTGTTAAGCCCAACCTGCTTTTTTAACCATAAAAGCTGATAGATGGGAGAATGAATGCAACATGTACTTTTTGTCCTAAGGCTTTTGGTGAGGCGGACTTTTTAAAATATCAGGAAGCTCTCGCTGAACTGGCCTCTGTGTAAGTAAACAAAAGCATTTCCTTTGAACAGCTTTTCTTTTATGATAATCCCAACGTGGAATGTTGATCAAGCAGTAGGAATAATCATTTTTCCGTGCTTTGTTTCAGTGTTAAGTCTCACAGCAGCAACAATTCTCTGAGCCAGCACTATCAGGCTGCAGCCAAGGACCTGACCAGCACCACGGAGCCTACAAGCGGCTTTTCCTCACCGTCCACTCAAGGCTCCTACCTCATGTCTTCAATGCAGCAGCGTAGCAAGAGGTCCAGGCACTTCCTGGAGCTGAAGAACTTTAAAGACAACTACAACACTCTAGACAGCACTCTCTGAATTTTGGTTCAGTCTGTTTTAAAGAAAAAGATGTCAAGGAAGTGGCAGCAGCTAATGATATGTGCCTGTAAGGACGGCTATGGATCACAGTTGTTTGCTAGTTTTAGAGAAAAAAAAACACTGCCTTTGTATGGTAACATGTGCTTCCTGGTTCACAGAATAGTACATATCAAACTACTGGTGAGGAGCTTTTTGCCTAAGCATAGCTTATGCTTATATCCTGTATTATTGCATGTATGAGTGCTATATCAGGTTAGAAAGAGTATCAGAGAAAGTATGGTTGATTTGACCAAAACAAATACTGCTATGTGGCTATGCAACCATATAGGACAATCAGTATTTATTGCACAATGTAAAGGCCTATGCATACATGTTGAAATTAACTATGTTAAACTAATTATTAATGTTTGTAAAGCAGAACGTTTTGCACTGAAAACAAACAGTTTGAGTTATTTTCCACAGTTTGTCAGATTTATTTTTTCACTTTAAGATGTGAATTCAACAGTTGTTCTTTTAAGGTCTTGTGTTACAGAAGCCATACTTGTTTCCAGTAACTGTGATGACGAGGTGCTTTTATTTGTTCGATCAGCTATGTCAGTGCAATGAATCCTAACAGTATTGCATTGCGTTAATGTGTCTTGGATGTGAGGCGTAGCCTCAGGATGTCTCTTTCTCAACCCGTTTGGACAGGCCTGCTGTTATCTCAGCTGTGTCAGTCTTATCTGGCATTAAAGTTTACCAGGAAGACATTTTAATGTCTGAGACATTTTTATTTTCTCGTCCCGTACAAGTTGCCATCCAAATAAAACTGTTGTGAAAAGACCAATTGTATAATGTTTTTTTTTTTCCACGCTACAGTCAGCATTTTACACAAAATTATAGAGATGTGACATTTTACTCTGTGATCATGTGACCATAGATGTTGGAGGTTTCATCACAATGAAACGCCACAAGTGAGATTACAATGGTTCAGTTAAATTCATTGTGAGTGACCTTTAATTACTATATAGCTATAAAGTTGGAGAATGCAAATAAAAAGTTCCAACTTGGGAATATTTTGACCTGCCATAAAAAAAACAGGTATTTTATGATATGTGGTTTTCTCTCCAATTATTGTGGGGTTTAATTGGTGTAGAAAATGAATAAATGGTGTAATATAAAGTTGTTTTTGACAAACTGAAGATTAAAATCATAGCTTTTAATATCGGTGGCCTTCAAATGACCTTCACAATTATCCATCATCTTCTCATAGCACAAATATGGCATTTTAATTTAAATCATATAAGTCAGTTTAGGTAGAGACACAACAGCACATTTACACATTTTATTCCTAAACTGACAATTAAAAATGTAATATTTTTATAATGGAACAATAACAAAGACACTACAATGTGGGAATCTTTTGGGAGTTTGTGGCTACTTTAACATAACTGCAGCTAACCCCTAGATGTCATTGGTATGGTCTGTCTTTGAGGATCTTTCTTTGAAACAATGAGGGAAAAGTCTCAAATGCTTCATGAGGCTTCATCAGATCATCTCTACAGAATTAAAGACTTGTGAAATTTAGTGGTAATTTGATTTCTATGGCATTATAGGAAGAAAACACAATAAAGCAACATCATCAGCTTAAGTTGCTGTGTTGGAAATTCAGACATATGCATCTATTGGTTTCTGAGTAGTCTTAGTTTTGTTTTACTCTTTACTGCAACACAGTGTAGTAAATGTGTTACAGCAATGTAAACTCAAGGCAGACATTTTTCTCGCTCGGCTTTCCTCTACCCGGTCTCTCTCTTTGTCTGATTCTATCCACTTTTGTTGAAGAGAGGTTAACTCGTCTGTTTCTTTGAACAGTTTAAATTAGATGTCTCACATCTGTCTACAACAAACCCGGACGCTGTTGCGTTTAACCAACAAGTTTATAAGCATAGTCAATTGAAGACCAGTGCTTAATAATTTTGCAGTATGACTGGTGGCCAGCAGAGGGACCCTTTTTCATTGTAATCCACTGATTTACTTGTAAGCAATAAAAAGAAGCATCATTTAAATTCAAAGCATTTATTCAAAAAACAACTAACGCAGAAAACAGATTTAGATGTACTTTATACAAAAGCTCCTCCAGCCGAGAGGTTATTCATTATAAATAAATACAGAGAAAAGGTTGTTAAAAATGAACACAGTAATATGTACAACAAGGATCTGAAACGCTGCATGCACTGAGAGCAATGATGCTAAAGGTGCTAAACATTTCACTTTTACTTCTGCACGTCCTAAATTTCCCACAGTGCCCTATTTTTATGGGGGGGGGGGGGTCACTTGATTATTTATAGATTATCAAACAAAATCAGAAAGGAAACAACAATTGAATTATAACAAGGTTTTGCCATAATTACACAGAATTTTCACATAATAGTGCATCATAACATTCACATATGGATGAACAGAGTCATGGATGAATGACTAATGAGTACAAAGACATGATTTAGTTAATGGCTTTTTTACTACCAGTCATGTGCAGTTAGCTACAGTATATTCATGCTACATTATGATGAACTTCATGATGTCAGGAGCTTGGAGACAGATGTGCCATTTTTATATAACAACCTCATAAACTCAAAGATCGAGCAAATGATCAAAATGAGGCAGGGAAAGATGAACACTAAAGCAGATAGACATTCATAGCATACATGAACAATGTGGGGCTTCCAAACACCCCACTGCGTCCTTCATATACCTGTTAGTGGAACTTTTGCAGTTTCAGAGCAGGAAAGCTCAGGTCCGATCTCCGATATTTCCTCAGTCTGATGTGTGTAAGCTTGTGGTGCCGCTGTCTGAATGTGCTGTTCTGGGCCTGACTTCATCTGCACAAGCGCTTCACGACTTTATCTCAATGACTTTGATGAAAGGGAGTGGCTTGTTTGAGGAGCTGGATGGTTTGAGTGGTTTACTGCAGCAATAAGAAACATTAGTTGCTTTCAAAGTGAAAAGAGATCATTTATTAAAATACTTTTTTTTTACTCCTTTTAAAATCAAAACAAAAAGTTTTTGTAAGATATGCAAAAATTAAAATGAAGTCATGCAATATCAGGCATATCTGAAAGTTTGCAGAAGAATTATTGGAAGTAAATGGGAAAATAAGATACCTGTAAACAATTTGGGGGTTGTGCTCTGTTGAAAGGTAGGAATTTGATCTTTGTCCACCCAGGAAGTAGTCTATCTGGTCTTTCATTTCTCGATTCTGCACAAACAGGGAGGTTTCAGAGGTTAAACATGTTTATCAATAACAAAAAGAATGTGTTAATAAGTGATCCAAAACCCAGCAGGCTCTTTCCTCTTCTTTGTCTTAGCAGGGATCAAACCACATACATTTCCTTACATGTTCTCCTCTCCAATCTGACTCTCTGACTACTCACTTGAAATTCTTCTAAGACTCCAAAGACATTTTTATAGTTTTGTAGTTACCTCGCCCTCCAAAAAGGCCACTTTCTCCTCCAGCTGTTTGATTACGCGGTCTCGCTCCTGGATCACCATGCGAGAGTTCTGAAGCTAAAAACGGGCAAAAAATAGTCTGAGTGAAATCTACGTGAAGAGGAAACAACGTGTTTGCTTTTCTTATGCAATGAGCTTCTCACCTGTTCGATCATGTGTCTGACTTTTCTCTGTTGGCTTTTCAGCATGTCGTCCAGATGGTGGATTTTTTCCTTAAGAATTGCCACCTCCTTCTCCAACTGTTCTGCCCTGAAACACACCAACAGCTACTTTCACTATGCTGTCTTTGTTGGATCGATGAAGAGGACATATCTGATGCGTTTTTATGGCTGACCTTTGCTCATCCTTGTTGCCCTCCTCTCTGATCTTTCGCAGCTCGCGCAGTTCATCCTCCCGGCTGCGAATTGCCTCCCTCAGGGTGGTGCTCTCCTGCTCCATCCCTCCCAGCAGCCTCTGGAGCTCTTCAATGCGCTTGTCTTTTATCTCACTGGCTTCTTCTGCAACCCTCAACTTCTCCTCCTGGTTGCTCAGACGATCCCTAAGCCTACTGCCTTCAGTCTGGAGGAAACAGGGAGTTTAGTTTGTTTAAAACATGGCTTTCTTTTAAATAAAATATAAGGTAATAAAACATGGAGAATGTCTGCAAGTTACCTGCAGTTTCTCTCTCTCTTCCTGATGTTTCTTCTCTGCTTCCTGCAGCTGTGCATATAAACGCTTACTGACTTCTCTTAGCTTGTTTGTCTCTGCTTCATCATCTGGATCCTAACAGATATAGATTGACAGCAGTGGGATTAGATAAAAGCTTTCAAAATGATGTAATAAAAATCTTGTTTTCACTTCGTCCAGGCTTTCTGGGTTTGGTTGTCATAAAAATAAAAAAAACAGGTGTGTCAATGTGCGTCACTGGAGCAGTTGGATCATGACAGCGTTTCCCCTCCTACAGATGATGTATTTTGTTCGGGTATACACTTACTATACACAAGTAAGCTGCAGAGTGAGTCACAGAACAAAAACAGTAGGAATAAACAGAATAAAAATGGCGCTGGTGTTGCGCTTAAGTAAAACATTACCAGCAAACAAAAGTGGATGCTCAATGTGTGCAGCTTAAAGAAAACAAAAGCATTTGTGGAATGAGGAGGACCCAAAAACAACATCAGCAGGCAGAGGAACACAGTGTGCTGGAACAGCTCTTCCGCACATTTTCATATACCCCTGAGGGGGGCTATAAACATATTTACTCTTTCACCATCATTGTAGGCTGTTTCTCTGTTTAGATGAACCCTTTCTTATTATCTATGCAGCTCAGGACGATGATAATTTCATAAGCACTATATGAAAATGCTAAGCTTGTTCAGTAAGTAGAGGAGGTGACATTCAAGTGAAATTCCACTTATGCACTGACCTGACACAGAAAAAAAGCTCACATGTATTATATGTTATTCACAATAACCCGAAAGGTGTATTTAAGAGCCTGCTCACCTGCCGGTCATCTTTGTCTCCTGCTTTGGGAGCAGACGCGACATTCTTTCTGAAGGGATTAGCGACCTTCCACCCATTTGTGTGCGGCTGAGGAGAGAAAAGAAGGAAGTGAGCAAAGAAAGCTTAAATGATGGAGATGTGCAAGATGAAGGAAATGCCATCAAGCATGCAGGATGTAAAGTTAACAATAACAAAATATAGCTACCTTATTTCTGGCCGCCATCTGCTCCCTCAGAGATTTAAGACAATACCTCACCTGGATAAAACACATGTATATTTTTCTTTATTGGTGTTAAGAAAAAATCCATGTTCATATCTTTCTTTTTATTATTTTACAGTAAGTTGACAGGAAAGGGGGCAGAAAGAGGAAGTGGCTTGCAACAAAAGGCACCAGGCCAGGATTTAAACCTGGATGGTCACTTAACCAGTTAAGCTAATGCTAAATACCAAACATGCTCATGTCTTTTTTACTTTTGTTTCAGTAAATAAAACTGGCTTCACCTGACACCATAACTGACTATCAGTGCTCTGTATGATAACATTAAACTTTTGGATCATAACAGATGCACTTGCATGAAAGGAGCTTTTGATTAATGTAGCTGGGATGAGCTTTAATCATTTTATTTACACATGCATGGATTAATGTAACGTATAACAGTTCATTGTGAGGTTAAATATTAAATGCAAATGATGTAGACCAGAAATTCAAACATAGACCAAAAGGAGAGAGAAGCATGAGAGCAAACATGCAAATGCTTACATTATCTGGTAACTAATGTGGAATGACTGTTGTGTGTGTGTGTGTTTAGCCATAAAAGAGTGGGAGCTTTATACTGTACGGACACTGACCTCCTGTATCTGTGAAACTTCATCTGACAGCATCTTCAGGCTCTGTTGCTGTTTCTGCTGTTCGCTTCGGTCAGCCTCTAAATAAACCTGAAACAAGGAGGCACATTGATCTTCAATTCTGATCACATGCAGCTACACCAGCAGGGACTTTGTAACACCTACCTTTATGATCTCCACCTGTTCCTCTGTTGATTTCACTGGTTCAGGGTTCAAAGCCGTCCTCTCGCTGGTGGGCTGCACTAGTGCAAAAGCTCGTCCAACTGGCTGTGGATCAGAGCAGAGTTGACAATGAGGATATACGTGGTTGCGTGAGCCCGAGAGGGTGTGATGCATTTCAAAACATCATGAGTGAAGATAATCCAAGAAGTTATTTTAGATAAATATTACAAAACAACCAGCAATGCATCTGTTTAATCATTGTTATGAAACATCTGAAATGTTTGACTGAATTATGCAATTAAGCTGAAAAAGCTACACATTAGCCCCGTTTGCATGTGACAACACTGCAAGGCTATATTGTTAGGAGGGGTAAAAAAAAAAAACATTTCTAAGCTATTACTAAAGAGACTATCCCATAAACATCTGGTGCTTCTCTGGAATGGGTGGACAGACTTGGCAAATCATTTGCAAGTAGAGAGAGGGATGCAGGACATCGTGGAGAGACATTACGCAACTCCATGGCAGTGGTGGTGTTGCCAGTTTTGATGTAAGAATGCCCCTCTTTAGATATTGTAAGTGTGAGAACAATACTCATGAAAAAGTAAAGGTGTTTAAGGCTCTTTTATAAGTAGTTAAAGTCTGTGTGTAAGAATGCTCCAAGATTAAAACAACTACTTTTAGCTGATTCCTGGGAGTCAATGAGAAAAAATTAACTGTCTGAGGTTTTACATCCAAATGCATCAACAAACAAAACCTAGTACACCTAAACATGTGTATAGTCTATTAAAATATGAAAGATAAATGTCTTAAATAACATACTTTGACATAAAGTATCTACATAGCAAACACACAAGGTGTATTTCTCTCTATTTCCCATCAGTCCTCCAAACTAGTGTTTTTCCTGCCCTGGTTTGGGGACTGCTTCCTACTCTGGTGTCATGCAGCCGTCTGCAGCCTCAGTCAGGATGTTCTTACCTTGTCTCTGTGCTGCTCAGTGCTGCGAGCCACTTCGCTCTGGTTGTGGAGTGTGAGACGCAGTCGCCTGCACCCGTCCTGAAAGTGAGATGAAGCTGAAGTGAATCCACAAAGAGACTGTTGTGTGATGGAGAGACTGACTGGGGACTATTTTGAGGAGGAGAGGGAAAAAAGAGAAGGAGAGACTGAGTCATAGTCACTGGAGTGACACAAAGACGGGGGGAGAAAGGGGGTGTAACTAGTAAACCAGAGTGAGCGTAAGAAAGAAAGTAAAAGTTTCGCTCCACAGAGACAGATTGTTTGATTTAAATTGTGTGCTGCAGACGTCAGAGGGGCTTAGAAAAAAAACCCTCCAGATGCTCGCAGCCAATTGGAAACAGAGGGTGGATTTCTGGGAAATCGGCATGAAAATGTTTAGTTGAGTTAGGATAGAATATTTATTTCCATGGCAACAAATCCTCCCAGCAGCCATAAACGATGTGGCACACTCACAATATAAGTAGCAGGGAGTCAGGGACTGAACCATGCAAAGAAGCTTTAAATATCAACACACAAACTTTCATGTTTAAACAACTATCTCTCCCGAAATAAAAGGTCAAGCCTAAACAGAGGTCATTTTTTGAAAATCCTGCAATCATTTATTCAAATTTAATTAGAAACAAAAGTATATTTTTGGTGTTTGGTTTCATTTTGATACCTTTAACATAGCTGCTGTTTTTTGCTTCATTTTTAAATGGTGTTTAAATTACTTTAAAAATACAGAAATGTTTGTTTCTTGACTTAGGTTTTAAACAGAATGGAAGTTTTTGGGAACAATTGGATTCACGTGAGACATTTCTCTAGCAGAAAAATCTGGTGCAGGATGTCACTGGGTGTGTTTCTTCCAGCACATTGAGGCCCCTTATTAGAATAGTGTTAGAGGCATGAGGATGTGAGGGAAAAGGTCAGAGACGTTGCATAACTCTTTACAGCCAACACAACTTGGGTTTGTTTTTTTCCTCATGGGGGATTCATTCTGACACACAATATGCAAAGACGACCAAAAGAAGAAATAATAAAACATAATCAAACATGAAAGTAATTATGGGATTGAAAATGAAACATACATGTATAATTAAATTAACTGGTCATTTACTATCTGGGTCTTGTAATACGTTGGGGATCAGCTAGTGTATCACGTTGCATATACATGGAGTCATAGACGTTGCTGTAGCAACCAACAGAAGAGATGTAGTTTCAAAAGGTGGGGTTGTTATAAGTAAGGGATAATGCTAGGCAAGGTCTCAATTATCACAAAATGAATAGAAATGAATGGATGACGCTGCACCCCACAGCATCATCCAGTCATTTCTGATAATGGACACCTCGTTGTGCGTTATCCCTTACTTCACAGATACCCTGCAGCCAATCAGAATCGAGTTTTCACCCAGACCATTGTATAAAAGGTTTTAATAATGGATTAAATTCATAATATGTTTTCTAAGGCTCTCAAAGTACTTTACATAAAAATCAACTACTTATTTATTCCACATTCATTTTTGGTTGTGGTAAGCTACATGTGCAGCTACAGTTACCCTGCGAGACAGAAAAGTGGCAGTCAGTCCACTCTAATGGCTTTCCACCAGTGATGCCAATGATGATGGAAGATAGGGTGAAGTCTCTGGCGCAGAACATAACAACAGACTGGCTGAAAATAACAGTTACTCAAGTGGTAGGAAGCAGCCACAATTAGCTTTTAGAATGGCTTAATGGCTTGTATCAATAATTGATTATTTTAATGGAACCAAAGAGACACAAATGGGATGAAAGATCATTTCAAACGTTTAAACGTTATATATATATATATATATATATATATATATATATATATATATAGTGTGTGTGTGTGTAGTGTGTATATGCTAGAGCTTATTGGATC
>JBAMHX010000007.1:13406890-13443915 GCA_037177515.1 Pseudomugil tenellus | reverse complement strand
AGAGAGCATTTTACACATTTAAACTTTATATATATATATATATATATATATATATATATATATATATATATACATAGTGTGTGTGTGTGTAGTGTGTATCTGATAGAGCTTATTGGATCTTAAGCAGTAATAAAAAAGCTGTTTAGAGCAGCTAATAATGGACATTTTGACAAAATAATAGGCTATTTTAAACTCAGTTATGTCTTTTATAGTATCGGTCTGCATCTACTGTTTACCAGGGTGTTGATGTTGGCCTAGCAGGGGAAGTGTTGTACAAGGTCATGATAAAGTACAGCTATAAAAGAGAAACCATGTGTATAGAGCAAACAAGGCTTGGAGATTAGCTGGTTATCTGTTCAGCAACTGCAGCAAAGAAAAGCAAACAAAGACAGATGGAACTGAGAGATGCCAAAAATCAAAGACAGAAAAAGAACGATAAGAACAATGGAGAAAAAAAGGAAAGAATCTAATAGACAAGTCTGGGCGGAAGTACAAAATAAAAAAGAAACTCAGGGAAACAACACAAAAAAAATAGTTCCCTAGTTCAACATACTTCCCTCTCAGGTTGCACATATCTGAATCGAATGGAAAGCAATGATTAGGGCAGGAAAGGAGAGGAGGGGGCGAGAGAAGGAGAACAGTGGGAGGGTTGTTAAGAAGGAATTCATCATTGTAAGCTTCTCCAGCCAGTCCCACACACAAAAAATAAAGACTCCCCTAATCCTCACTGTACAGTAAACCATTTCCACAGAAGCCTCTCTGTCTGCTTTTCCATTTAAACCTTCTGACATAAAAATGTTGTTTATCTCGACTTCAAACACAGCCTGTAATTCTAGCCTTCCTGGGAACTCAGACAAAGAGCTGCTCATATACAGTAATGCATTCACACACATGTACACACTGGAAAATACACGTACAGTAACCCGATGTCCACACTGCCTAATGGCAGAAACATGAAACTTATCTTCCAAATAGCGTTCACACAGCTGCGAACACCACAATGGATACAAAAGATATCGAGAGGAACACACTTGTTTTGGACTTTGGCATCAGAAGGCTGGTAAATCATTTGGGTTACATTTGCTGATGCGTGTTGAGCTACTTTGGAATGTTGCTGGTAAACAAACAGCTTAATTTGTCCCTAAAGCATATGTACTACTAAAAGAAACTAAGCATATAAAAGCTGAAGTAGGATCTAATATTATGGCCATAAACGGTAAAGCATCCTTTTGTGTTTGTAGGTGTAACACCTGCAAACACAAAAGATTTCACACACACACACCATGATCCATTAAATCATTTTGTCTCTTTTGTTCACTGCCTTCCTAGATGTCACTTTTGTCCAGAGGCAGTATAAACCTCAGCTTCTGACGCTCTGAAACAACAGGTGTGATCCAACAGGTTAGCCAATGCTGGTGCAAACATCATTTCAGAAGTTTTTTTTTGTATTCATGTGTATTTTGTATTCACTGTGGGAAGGTTTTGGTGCATTACCTAACACGGAAATAAAACATCTTAAAATATGTAAAATATCTTCTTTTATCTAACTTGTCAACCTGCTGAATATATCAGCGCTGTCTTAACATGAACTGTGAACAGGATGTTTGTCTAAATTAAATAAGGTTTCAATCTTAAAGTCATGACTAAGAGTTGGTGATATCTGAAAAAGAGTTAAGTCAACAAAACCAAGAATCAAAGCTACAATGCCACCTTTAGTAGATGGCAGTAATTAATGCTTCTTTCGATGAACACCTTTATCCTCTGCACAACACTTTCTGAGGTTAACACACCCAACATTAGCAGGAAGGGAAACTTTGAGTAAATATTTAAGGATCAGTTGAGTGAAAATAAAGTCGAAACAAGTCATCTTTCATCAAGCTGTCAAATGTTCAAATCTCTGTTATGTGCTAACCTTCTGTGTTTTTTATCATAAATATTACAATATGTTAAATATGTTGTGTTTTAGACTGACAGTATGACAAAGTATTTGAGGAAATGAAAAGTTATTATTTAATAATAACTGACAAATTAACACTGGACTTTTTAATGTCCTGTTTTGGAAGTAAAAATGCATTTCAGATGTCACCGCTAACTCACTAAAAGGTTATGTGAAAGGTCAGGCATTTCTTACAGGTGTGACGCAGAGCGATGACTTGTTTGCTTATTAGTTTTACCATCATGTGAGAGTTTGAACAGGTGAAAGTCACAATCTAGTCACCTGGACCTTAGTTATTAAGTCACAGCTGCAGTCAGGACAAACTGCATGGGGACAGAGAGCGTCTTTTTAATTATCAATAAGCCTAGCTTTGGTACGTCTCCTGCTTCCTGCTGCGTGTGAACCAGGTGTTCTCTGATTTATTCCAGTTACTTGTCGGGAAAAATGTCTTGCCTGGCCCATTCCCAGCCAGTGATGACAGTCGATGAGGGAAGACATGAGGAATGTCCGCAACAGAAGGGATGTAATATCTGGATTCATAATTATGGCATTTTTTCAAAGTATTTTGTTAAATAATAATAATAATAAAAAAACTACTCTGAAATTTTTCAGAAAGATCTATTTTAGATCCAGATCACAAAACCCATTACCTGCCTCCTAGGAATGACTCAGGAGCAGTCCTGCTCCTCAGGTATCCTCAGCAACTCATCACTTATCTCCATTTAAGGTGTCATTTACTGACATTCCAGTTTTAACCATTATGTCATTAGCATTTGCTACACAGAGATAAGATGCTTATTTTGCCTGGCTTGAATAAACATATCAGATATGTAAATACGGCCGGTGGGTGATCATTTGCCTGCTGAATTTGTCTCTGATAAAGCTCTGTGTTACATTGATGCATTATTATGTGTTACCAAGTAATCCATTATAGATTAAATGTAACCCGAAGTTTATTACTTCAGAACGCCTTCTCTGTGCAGTTTATCAGCTTGTTAGGTATGTGAGTGGTGCAGCCCTCAGTACACTTTGACCTCTTTGATATTTGTTGCAACAGAAAGCGATAACCGTCTGAACTCTTCACACGAACGCACAAGACTTCAATCGAGTTACTGTTTGATTCAACAGCATTCCTGTAAAAATCACCCGCCAGGAGGTCAGTGGATAGAAACCACGAAGCTCAACGGGGGAGCGCTGAGGTCAAAGGTGAACGCGTCTTGTTGCGCTGGTTACAAGTCTGCTTTTCTAGGTTAGGTAGATGATTAAACTGTGACTGACATGCAGCATACTGCATCTTATATATGCTGCTGCAGATCATTTAAGGAGAGGTATGTATGTAAAGTAAAGAGGGAGCTGCAAATCAGCCCTGTGTGGGATTTAATCGCATTGAAGAAAACTTCACATGTACAGGTGGCAAGCAAACTGCTCAAGCAAAGGTCCTTGTGCATCTCCTGAGCTGTCTGTTAAAATTAGGCATGTAAGCCCTTTAATGGCTCCTGTCACTGACACAGATGTTATCTGGACTAATTCAGAGCTCCTCTTCATATGTGTGTGTGTGTGTGTGTGTGCATTAGGCATGGGGGGGCTAATACTTTAATTACTCCAAAGCCAGATTCTTTAGTAAGTACACCACTTAAAGCAGATCAGGCTACTCAGCCACAAGCAGTCAGAAAGAATCACAAAACATGACACAGCTCTTAAGTTTTCAGCCATTATGTCAGTAATCTACAACAGTTTACTTAAAAACAACTTTACAGACAAAATTAAGAAAAACCTGACAATGTGTGACAGCTTTGGAGTAACTTACAGTATGTTCTTGGTTTCTGATGTCTTCAAATGTGCACAGACTCCTCGTCACCCCGTTCATCTTCAACAGAGATAGAATAAATAGTCCTCGCGCTGGGAAATAAATAAATAAATAAATAAAAATGAGTTGTGGGAAGAAGTCCCGGTCCACAGTAGTTCTCCTCTACCTGCCGCTCGGTATGCGCGAGCTCTCAGCACTCACTCTGGAACATTTCTCACTACGTCACTGTGGGTGTGAGCCACGAAGGCAACGCCACCCGCCCACAAAGCTCCCGAAACAGCCAAATAGGGATTTAATGGAGGAGGGTCAGTGGCTGGAAGCGCAAACTGCAGCTTGTGGGGCAATAACCTGCAGAAAGTTCGCTTCACAACATGTCAAAGTGGCTAGACAAGGAGAAACACACACAGAGAAAACATGTCAGTAAGCGCGCGCAGCTCACATATGAATAATTAAAAGCGGTTTGACCTCTCTGTGTCTGTCTGAAGATTATAAAAACACCTCACATTACAAAGTGAGTAAACATTTAGTAACATTTGGACTGGTGTGTTCAGGGTGATGTGTGTATGTTAGTTAAAAAGCAACATATTTGGGATATTATGGTTTCATCATGACCTC
Organism: Pseudomugil tenellus; assembly: GCA_037177515.1. Classification (NCBI taxonomy): domain Eukaryota; kingdom Metazoa; phylum Chordata; class Actinopteri; order Atheriniformes; family Pseudomugilidae; genus Pseudomugil; species Pseudomugil tenellus. The sequence continues at coordinate 13,439,557 of JBAMHX010000007.1, read as the reverse complement.
CGCTGCTGGATATCATTCGCGTGAGCGCGATAATTCCAACAGTTTTCACAATTGGGATTTACTCGATGTACCTGTTTCGGTCCCCAAGAGGACCATCTGTATCGAATTTCACGATTATCGGATTTATGGTTTCCCCACCAGGTGGCGCTTTATTCACGAAAAATCTGATATTTGCTTATATCTCTAGAACTATTTGTCTCACTGATCTCAAATCAAGTGCAAATAAAAGGCCATGACCTGAATGCATCATGTCCTGTTGCCATACCGAACTGGGTAAAAGTTTCAACACCAGGTGGAGTTTCGTGACTGAACATGTGCGTCTTTATATTATTGTATTGTGTCTATTGTAGGACTGGGGCGATCAGGATATGCCCCTAGCCATCCCTTCTGACGGTATAGGCCTTATTTATATTATTATTGGTGAGAGATTTAAAGCATGCTGTTCTGTGTACAAAGACTTCAGTCTGTCCTTACATCCTTATGATCAGAAGAGGAAATACACATTTGTAAAAAAAAAAAAAAAAAAACCTCTCAGACTTGATTATTTATCAAGAAACTTGAGTTTAAGCTACTTCTCAGCTAAATCTCTATGGCAACATTATTGTAAAATGTCTCACTAACAAGGCCTGCAAATGTATCATTGAGATAACAGTTTATCTCTTCATTTCTACTGTTACCGGAGTCTGCGCAAGACATTTGCAGCTCAGATTGGATCCAGAAACTGGAAGCTGTAATGGCTGCTGAGGAGCAAACAGCCAGACCGCCACACTGTTTATGTCAACCAGTAATGCTTCTGAAATGATAACTGGATTTTTTAATAGTTAATCTCTAAAGCTTACGGATCACAGAGCTGGAAAGCAATTACATTTCATGGAACAGAGGGTGTTTAATGGCTGATTTATGGGAAGAATGAGGCTCCTACGCATGGTCTACAGAACAACAAACCTTAATCTCACTGCTGTGTGTCATCCTGCGTCCTGTGAAAGAAGAGATGATCTGAACTATAATAATGTGTTTACATTCAAGCAGATCCAGACACACTGATCCAGAGATTATAGTGTGGGCCGTTGTGGGAGTCTATGTTTGCATCTGGAACTGAGACGATGGAGTGAGTCACAAACCTGCCCTTCATGTTTGTTCACACATGCTGTCAGTTAAATGATCTTTTCATCCTTTTAGTGAAAAATATTTTCACTCACTCACTTGTTGTCATGTATTTGTAGTATTTCAGGCTCAAAAGAAATAAAATAACTTATAAATTAAAATATTTGTCTAAGATAGGCTGAATCAATGGTGTTGCATTGTTAGCCCTTAGGAATGACATGTGAGCCATTCATGTTTAGAGAAGCGTCTTTTACAGAAAAAAGTTATTTTCACTCCCTCTTCATCATCAGGGCGGTGGTTCCCACTGTGGACACTAACAAAAAAATGTATTTATAGAATTGTCCTCACAAGAATTGCTTTTGTTTCAATGAAACTTGCACAACTTTGTGATGTCATATCTGAATTTTTATATCTGAGTATTTATGACAGCAACGTATAAAAATGATGTCAGCTGTTCTCCACTCCTCAGTTTTTAATAGTTTCCTAACAACACCTTAGAACACATTTAATGAAACTTTTCCAAACATAAAAGACTTGTATATCTGGATGTGGGACTTCTGGAGGTATGCGGAGAGATTTCCCCATTTCACACCTACGCAACAGTAGCCATATGTAATACCAACACACCATGGTTTCAACATTTAATACACACCCAGCTCTTGGTACATGTAGTTTAAGAGTTGTGACTGGAAAACTGGAATATGGAAACCAAATTCCACCCATGGAAAGTATGCACACTACAATCTCATTGTTTAACAGAAAAGGTGCTGTTCACAATATGCTGCGCGGGTTGCTGGACGAGGAGTGCGAATGCTGCATCTGGTCCTACAGCAAACATTAAGGGTGTGACTCTCAATTCCCAGTAAGCTGCAAAGGAAAGGTTGCTGGTTTTATTGATATTTTTATTTTTCTTTGATGCCCAGTTGCACTGTAACAGCACAGGAGGTAAAATAGCTTTGTGTAAATCAGTAAACACCTAGAAGCAACATCTGTCAATGTGCCAAAGATAATGTAAAAACAAGAACAACCTGAGGAGATGCTGACGTTTCGCTCCAGGGGTTTGACTTTTATCCCTTATCAAATTCAAAAACAAAAGTTTAAGATAATAAAATGTGTAATGGAGGCCTGAACTTCTTCCAGTGGCTGTGAAGAGACTTTCTGTAGGGTGATTAACACCAACAGATGTGTTAAAAGTGGATTTCTTCATCCGATAGATCCATCTGAAACAGTTTTCTTGAACTTGCTTCCGTGCTGATCCCAGCTGACGCTGCACATTCCTGACGTTCGTCTCCCTGTGGCGTGCCTGGCAGGAACAAGCCATCCATCGCTTCATGTGTTGTATCCAGAGACACTTACCCATCTGTAGCAACCATAATCCTGTTTACACGTAACTGATTTAACAAATGTGTCATAAATTCATTTTCGTTCTGTCCTGTGGGTGACACAGACAAGCATTTCCTTGCTGGTTTGAAGCCAAAAAAGAACTGAACTCCAGCAAATTCTACAAATGTCTTTGCATGAATACTCGGAGGATAATAATTTATTGTGGCTTTAGTTTGTGAAGCATGACTTGTTGGAATCAGGAATTGAGTTTTCCATAAACAAGGTTACGTACAGAATGTGTGTGTTGAGCAAGCTGATAGATAAAAAACAAAAAGTGATGTTTAACAAGGAAAAACGGGGCATGGATGTGCGCTAATGTGCACAAACAGGAACTATTTTCTCTTGTGTCAGCTCACCAGCTGAGTCAGTTCTTTCCTGCTTTATATTTGTCACAGATATGATGAAAAACAACAACAAATAAGAGACCAAAACAACACTGGCATAATATTTGTGGCCTGTGCAACAAGTATGTAGATTAAAGTGAATACAATGCATAGCTGTATGGTGGTGTAGTGGTTAGCACTGGTTTGAGCTACCCATGACCCTTAATTGCAAAAAGCAATACAGATACTGATTTTTTCTGGAGTGTTTGAGTCACGTTGCTTCTCTTACATCAGAACTATCCTGCTTTGTAACTTTGTAGCGTTCCATTTCTCAGACTTATTAGTGATGTCTGCAGTGGCATTAAGGCAGATCAGCTCATCTCAGCTCCTGCTGATTGGGAATAAACAAGGCAGCTCCATATCATCAAACTCCCACATTTTCTCTTTATTTCCAGAAAGAACTCTTCATCACTTGACTTCTTATCGAGATGTTCATTCCCCCTGGCCAAGAAGAGTCTGAGCTCCAGGTACTGGGAAGTGTTTTTTGCTGCTTGTTGCCAGACCTGGCCAAATCAGTGAATTTAAGCATCGTGCAAGCGGGAGTAGTTCATTTATATCTCAATGTGGAGGTTTCGTCATAGTAAATCTTTTGTGAATGTACACTGCTGGAACACCTCAAATGTACATTATGATCTTGTGTTATCTCTCTTTTAATACCTGTAAGATTAGAAACTTTAAGCAACTTTATTATTACTTTAGAGACTAAATTATTATAGGACACGTCCATGTTCTATTTTTGCTGCATCTGTGCACTATAATGTTTGTCCTGTCCTATTTTTAACTTAAGCTAAGTATCTTTACTGGAGCAAATTTCTCCATGTTAAATACATTTTTTAAGTTTAACATTTTAATTTAGCTTTTTAAATGAATTACTTTTATTGTATTTGAAATTTTAGTGTTTTATTCAACTACATATTTATTTCTTATTTATTTATTTACGTCTTTATTTATATATGTACATGTATAATGTATATATTTAATCTTACTACAAGTTTTGTATATGTATTTTATTTTGTTTGTTTTAATTGGTTCTAGTTGTTGTTTTTTTTTTTTTTTTTTTTTTTTTTTTTAAAAAAGGGTATTTTAATATGTTAAAACTCCAGTGTTCTCCTCATAGGGATCCTCCACACTGGGGCACTGCCCTCTTGGGGTTGGTGTTTAAATAGTTTATTTTTTTTAATTTAAGAGAATGGGACAGTTGGGGGTGGGATGGGTGTGTGAGTGAGGATGGGTGGTCTGCCTTTGTGTGTATGTATACCTGTATAAGCGAATGCTGTGTTATATGCGTGTTTAAATTGAATTGATTTTAATCATGTACAGCGCTTTGTGTTGCCTACGGCATAAAATTCGCTTTTACTAATAAATAAAGTTTAAAGTTTGAAGTTTAAATGTTTGGCCTAAAATGAAAGGCCCAGATAGCATAATGGCACATTTCATCTGGCTCTGGCATCTTGGGTTTACACATCTGGGTCGTCATTTAAGTTCTCCTAACTTAAGCACTGGACTCTCATCTTTTGAAAGATCCATGTCTGAGTCTCCCTTTGGATTATTTTAGGTATTTTCTCCATCTATGCCAAAGAACTGTCTATTACAGTTTTTTTTATTAATACTGCAAATATTGCAAGAAGAAATTCCTTTTTGTGGCATTGAATGAACACTGAAGCTCTGATTTGCTTATTCTAAATCTCCTGATGCCTGCAGAAACAGTGTTACAGCTGAGCTTCAGCCACCAATCGTTCTGTATCCTTTTTCTATCTTTGTCATGCTGTTAAGTGTTCAGTTCTTTAACATCTCATCTGCTTTTCTTGACATTTTAAAAGGGGTTTGAAAATCTGTGAATGTATATTGAAAACTCTTCACATCCTCTGCAGCACCACTGCACCGCATTGTTTACCCGTTAATGTGTAAATGACTTTTCATGACACTAAAAAAAATTTCTTAATCTAGCTTTACCCGTTAATGTAAAAAAAGTAAAAGATTTACAAATATAGTACAAACGGCTGTAGTTTTACAATTGCAGGAAACCACAGGTAAAGAAGTGTTTGTATTGTATGATTTTAATGTGCAGGATATACAAACAATAAAAAGTCTATAACAGTGCAATAACATGTATCAGCTTAACTTAATATATTTATTATTGCTAAATTAATACATGAAATAACACTTTCAGTCAACAGCTACAGTACAAACTAGTATATCTCCCATTGTTGCTTAGAACAAATCATATTCAGTACCATTTTACAGCTTTACTTACATTTAAATAGATGGTTATCTTTTATTTAACTGATTGTTCAAAAAGCAGCTCAAAAATAAAGAATTTAAATTTTTTTTTACAAAAAATACTCAAAAGAATGTTGATTACAAATAATGAAAAATAGAAGGCTTTGTAATAAATGAATATTCATGTTTCGCTGACATGATAGAAAGGAATGCATAGAAAGTATGTAATGTCTACAAATACACTTCAGTCTCTTTGACAGAAAGCATGTGGACCTTTAACTACATAACAAGTGTTACTAACGTTTTATTAGTGTTTGATACTCATCTCAGTGATTTTATAAGATGAATGCAGGCAGTTTAAAACCATCAAACCTGTTGCATCTTCACAGCCAGGTCTAATCTAAACCCGAAAAATGTTTGTAAATACATTTGCAATATTTAACAGTTTGGAAACAGTACTTTTCTCTCTGTAAGAGACCCCATCTGGATGAAATTCTGTATTTTGTACTCTATCATTTGAGTCTGTTATGTGACATTTTAGACACAGGGGAATAAACTCTTATCCCAAACAACTCCCAGGCACATGATATACTGCAGAATTTACCAAATACACAAACAGTATGTTTATAGTTTTCAGTGGAGACAATCTGGATATAATTAAAGATGATCTTCTGTATTTCTTAAGTATGAAGTCTTTAATACAAGTGTTCTGCCACTTTCTCTTAATGCACTTTGTGTGTACATTAGGCTGAAGTTATCTTTTTAAATATACTCTGAGGTACAGATTACATTACAGATTAATAGTTGTAATACTTGTAAAACAAAGTACACAGGGGATTTAATCAAATCAAATCTTGGGGACATTAAGTGCTTGACCCAAAAGTCTTATAAAGCACTATGTGGTTCAGCTATACTTTTTACATTTTCTAATAATAAACAGTACCTGGTATGTCATTTTATTGTACCAATCTGGAATTTCAAGCAATCATTTAGTACAGGACAACTTTTTTAATAATACCTCTGTTGTTGCAGAAAACTTCTGAAATGCAAAATTTTTTAGTCCAAAATCAGACTAAATACTTCTGTCAAAAGACTCAAGTTTAATGGCTTGCAGATGTGCCTTGTTTTGTTAACTTGCACAGTCCCTGGAACAATTCGCTTATATTCCAGTCAAAAATGTAGTAAAAACATCTGCAGTAGGAACCGTAGTAGACACATGCAACATGCCATTAGTGCTGAATCAAGCTGAGTGGTGCTTTATTCAGGAAATAAAGGTCTCATATGAAATAGTCTGACACACTGAATTTGTAAAAAATGTTCTAAAGCTCTAACGTTTACTTTGTTTCTAACGTTTCCAGCTGCACTTGTTTCCTTGAAATCCAGTAAAACAAATAGCTAACTACTATTTATCCAGAACCAGTCCAGAAGATATCACAGGCTACAAGCTGTAACATGAAGAAATGGCATCCTGCTAATGTTATGGATAGTCTGGTTCATGTTTGACTGAACTATGGACCCAGCACAGCAGGACCGACAGGGCAACCTGCAAGCTTTCACGCAGTTTGCGTGTGTCTTGTTTATGAAGATGCAGTTTCAGAGCACTTCTCTATGTAGAAATCTGTGAAAAGAAAATATGAACTGTTCCCACAACGCTAGCCCAAAACGCAGCATTGTCAAACAACACCTGTACGTGTGTACATTAATGTGTTTTGTTCAATGGCTTGCAGAGTTGAGCAAATAGAAAAACCAGTGATGAATGCAGGAATGAATAGTGAACTCGGCCGTAAAATTTAGCTGGTGTTGGTGGACTTTACACTGGTATCAGAACAACCTAAAAGATTTTTTTAATGAGTTAGTATGTTGTTTAGTACCTGATGTTGTACCATGTGGATGAAATAGAACCTGATTGAAGGAAATTCCTTGACATTTTTAGGACTGTTTTGTTTCCTTCCGGTCATTCTCATGTGGAAAACCTCCCATATCAACCTCTACAATATATCATTTACCTCCAGGGTCCTTGTGGACCTTTCTCATTGTTTCCAGTATAAACCATTCTGTTCTGTGGCTTTTCTCCCAGTCAACATGCACCTTCTCCCACTTTTTACTTGGCAGTGGAACATTAAGTGGAACATTTAATTCCCATCTTGCTGCCTTAACAGGAGCTTGTCTGAAGGTTGCTGTCGGTAAGCAGCGAGGTGATGGTGGAAGAGTCATACACACTGTCATCATCCTCATCTGAGCTGAGGGCTGATGAATCCAAAGCTGGGCGCATTGCTGCTTGAGTCTTTCTCCTGCGTGAAACAAATCATCATTATATTCCCTTTAATTTACAGTTTGTGGTCTTGTATTCCAACATCTGCCTGTATACAGAATAAAGAGCAGCAGTCACAGCACTCCCTCTGCTGTTCACTTAAAGCAATAAAACTGTTTCCTTTGTAGTAGTCGGAGCATGTTTGCCATTTCCCCTGTGGTAATGTAGCCTTTTAGTTAGATGAAACACCCCTTTCACACGTGGCTGATTGCTGGTGCGCTTTCCTCACATCACATTACAAAATATTCCACCTCAGGGAGGTTGTGCGAATCTGTACCAGGTGTTTTTGTGTCAGAGCTGGGAAAAAAACCAGGGTTCATTGAACCACGACGTCATTTACAAGCAGTTTTAACGACCTATGACTTACACAGGAGGAGAAGGTGTTTCTCCTTTACTCACTCACTCACTCACATACCGCTGTGACATCAGGAAATGTTTTGCATACATCACTACAAAACGCTCACAGTGAGTAACAAATTGGAAGACGCACACTCACTTGAGTTCAGTCTCCAGAGTTGTGACTCTGGCCTGTAAGGCGTCTTTGAGCTCCATCTGTTCCTCCATGTCTCTCTGGGCTTTTCTCCTTAGTGTCTCTAGTCTTTCCTGCTCCGTCTCGCCCTCATCCACCTGTCTCTTAAGAGCTTTCACTCTCAAAACAAGCTGAAACACAAGGAAAAACTTAAAATCTGATTGTTTATTTCCCAAAACTCTTATTTTGAGTAAACATTTTACCTGATCTCTCTGTTCAGTGTGCGTCTGCCTCTCCTCATCTAGTGTCATATTCAGCTCTTTCAGTTTCCTTTCCAAGCGACGCTGAGACGCTAAAACAGAGTTCTTCTCTCTTTAAGTGAAGAAAGAAAATATTTTAGACAGGCAAGTATGTTAATGAAAATAATATCTGTATGGTTGTTATTGGATTGACAGCATTATTATAAGGATTTGCACAGATTCCTAATAGATGGATAGATAAAAACTTTATTAATCTCCAAGGGAGAAATTCTAAACAAGAACCCTAAAAATACATCCTAACAGAAACAACTGTACAAAAAACCTTTAACATAAATCTCTTGATTTTATATCACTTTTTCTGAAACATAAAATATATGAATTTTTAAGTCAATACAAAGGTGACAAATATAAAAGATGTTCATGATTAAAGTTTCTACTCTAATTTTCTATAACTTTACCTTTCCTCGGTGCGCAGGCGGTCTTCAAGCTCCTGGATCTTGTTCTCCAGCTGGGAGACTCCTGCTGAGGAGCGAGAATTTCCCTCCATTTCAGCCACGCGGCTCCTCAGCTCCTTCAGCTGCAGAGACACATGCAGCTGTTCATAACTACACATCTGATGTGCAAAAGGTGCCACTGTGTTGGAAGCAAAGCTACAAAAGTGCATCATCAAAGCAGACATCTCATGAATTCTAGATCATGACTGTTACTGAACACAACGTAGGGACATACGTGTCTCTCCATGGCGTTCTTATCCAGCTCCAGGTCCTGCTTTGAGGATCTCTCCTGCATGAGCTCAGAGCGGAGCTGATCGATCTGGTCTCTGCTCCTGGCTACTCGGTCTGTCAGCATATCCACAGTGCTTTTCTCCTCGTCCAGCTCCAACTCCATGCGCTTCAGTTTGTCCTGACAGACACAAGATCATGTTATTTAAATCACACACATTTCATATCATTTTTCAGATTTAAGCTTGTTTGATTTGCGGAAAAAGGGGGAGAACTGTGAGCACCGTACCTCCAGGATGCGAATCTCACGTGCTTTCTCATTCTGGCTGTTTTTGCTGGCCTCTACTTCTCCCTCGAGGTGCCGCAGTCTGTTGGTGAGAAGCTCTTTATCCAGCTGGTGGTTGTCTCTTTCCTCACATGCAACTTGAAGTTCCTTCTTTTGTCGTGACATCTAATAAGATATCAAATATAGTGGAATAGTTTTTTCTTTTAGCATAAAATATATCCTTAAGAGATGATTAAATGGAAATTACTCAACAAAACTGGGAAAAACAAAACATACCTCATCCTCCAGTCTTCGTAAGTTAATTTGGCTTCTTTCCAGTTCAGACTGGGCATCGTTTCCGAGGCGTTGCGCCTCCTGCATTTCTTTACGTGCTCGTTCTCTCTGATCATCCAGCTGGAGCCTGAGAACCTGCGTCTCCTCCCTTAAAGATGTATTCAGAGCTTCACACTGACATGGAGACAAAAAGGTTAATTTTTTTTTACATCTTCTTTGACAATTTGCAAAGGAATGACAAAAATCTATCCCTTTACTTCTTTTTTGAGTTTCTCCAGAGTTTTCTCCTGCTGTCGTTTTGTCTCTTCCAGCTGGCTGTTAGCATGTTTGAGCATCTCCTTATCCCTCTCTGACTCCTCCAGGCGCAGGCTGAGTTCGCATTGCTCTTGGCTCAGTCTGGAAGCTTTTCTTTTGGCTTCATCTAGTTCGGATCTCAGACCTCTCACCTCAGCGTGGAGGGCCAGCTCTGCCTCGGAGCTCTCTGTAGCATTGCTTTGCAGCTGAGCCTAAACAAACCAAAGAAGATATCCTCTAATTGTTGCGTATCTGCTTCCATCAGGGCATGTAATAAATCTGGCTAGATTTAACGTTACCCCATTAATAAGGGTTACAATTACAGACCATTGCTGTCAAAGAAACAATTATAATTTTATGGCTATCACAGCTATGCTACATTACACATTTTTACTGTTGGTAAATGAATTAAAGAAAGAAAAATAAACACTTCTTATAGGTTTTAATTAGGGCGAACAATATGCAGGTGTTATTGCAGAGACATTATTAAACATAGAAATATAGTTTGGCACCACTAACTGCTGATTATGAGGTGATTTGTCACAGCAGTGAACCGACTACACCACGAAACACTGTTTTTTAAAGCCTTATATTTAGAGGATGGCCACAGTATGACCCATTTACAATATCAAGTCATTTTGTTAGGGTTTCATCAGCAGGTTTGACTGATCTGCTGCCATGGTCCAGACATGATATTTTATGGTAACTGAAGATATTGAGGGACATTCACGATTAAATAATTGTGGTATTTAATATTTAACACTGCTATCCAATTGTGAAATTGAGAAATCCAACCTCTAATCTGGAGAGTTTTTCTTTGAGGCGAGAGTTGGTCGATTCCTGATCCTTCTGGGCATCTTGGAGGGAGTTAATGTCCATCTGAGCTCTGCTCAGACGCATTTTATTGCTCTCAAGTTCATCTTCAGCGAAAGAAAGCTTCTCTTTGAGTTGGCTGGCTTCACTTTGTGCCTCACCAAGCTTCTGCTCCAGCTCTGACACAGTGGCTGGGTCTGGGAGCTTTTGGTCGGAGAGGAAAGAAGGAACATTTTTAAAAAAGCATATTACCAAAGCAGACATCCATGATGTCATCAACACAAAAATCATGTTGTATCAGACAGGTAATGATATTTGTAGAAGATCAAACCAACCCGCTTGGTTTTCTCTTGCGCCTTTGCAACGTCCTCTTTGGCCCTCTGCAGCTGGTCTTTCAGCCTGTCAATTTCATACTGCAGTTCTGCCTCCTGGCTTTGGTGAGATTTTTTTAAAGCGATCACTTCCATGACCTTCTTGTCAAACTCTGTCCTCTGCTTCTCCAGTTCAGAATTGGTCTTCTGCAAGTTAGCGCTGCATTGCCGGAGCTCCTGAACAGACATTTTAAAATGTGATGTTTGACTTGCTTTACAGGTCTCTCATTAGTATACATGAATGTGCAGCGTTTCCAGTACAGTTACTGCACCTGGCTAAGACTCTGCGTGTGGCTCGGGTCTGGTGTCTGTTTCTTCATTACACTCATTTTCTCCTTCAGGTCTTTCAGTTCATCCTCAAATTCCTCTTTTTCCAGGCGGATCTGCAGAAAGCTGAAAAATGCACACATTAAATCTAAACAACGTACAGAATACGTTTCATTATCTTAGCAGTAGCAGTTGGATTGCATGGGTAAATCATGAATTTGCTTTACAGTGTAGTTAATGAGTAATGAGTGAATGTTTCATCTTCAAACTTTTAAATACATCAGCACTCCAACATACTGCATTACAGTTAGACTAATTCACAGCGAAAAGGCTACAACGCATAATCTGAAATACACAGACACAAATATAAGGCTATCCATACCACTCATATGCATCCTGATTCCTCTGGTTTCATGTATAGTTTGCATCCACAATGTGGATACAATGGGTGAAACTACAATTTTCCAAAGCCCCACACTGTTAATGCTTGTAGTTCTTAGCCACAGTGTTTTCCACAGTCATACTGGGACTCATATACTGCAATGAATGTAAATAGCTTTTAATGCTGGGTTCGTCACAGGGGACGCAAAACTTCATGCCCGGTCATTAATTGTGGCTACAAATCATGACTTTCTTGAAGAGAGTGTGAATAGCCTTGATTCTACAGGGACACAGTTGTTAGCACTGTTAGTCACAGCTACGGTTCTGCAAATCTAAACACAAACGCTGTTAAATCTGTGACCCTCACTGTGTTTCAGGATTGCTGGGTGGCTCCCTGACAGAGAGGAGCAGAAAGAGTGACCCGGCAGAATGAGGGGAAAAAAAACAAAACACACAAACACATCAGTAGTATAATAAAAACAAAAAGAAACCCTAAAGAGACACTGATAAAGTCTATGAGCAGGTGGGCAGCGGAAATTACAAGACTGCTGGATAAACAATGTGAGCAATGCAGCAGTTTGAACAAACTCACTTTTGTTTAGTTGTACGGAGCTCGTCTCTGGTGGCATGAAACTGCTCCATCCAGTGGCTGCTTTCATCTCTACAGTCCTCCAGCTGTTGCTGTAAGGAGCGAACTGATGCATTCACACGCTGCCGTTCAGCCTCGATTCCTGCGTGAGACTGAAGAAAAGACAGAACAACTGGAATAACATCGGAATAACATCAGATTTGACGTTTAGACAATGGGTGCCATGGCTTATAAATTATAATGATGTTAATAATCTCATCCTTCACTTTGGCTACTGTGGACCACACATTAATCCTGCTAATATAGCTCCAATAATCAGTTTGTCATTAAACACTGCCTTACTGTGCTAAGTACTAAGTAAATGCCTTGTTCTTTCACGCTTAGCTTCAGACTGTCCATGATGGAGCTAATGTAAACTAAAGCACACATGCTCCCGACCCACATCTGCAGATTGTAGATGGACAGTCTTGTAGATATAATTCATTTGCTTCCGACATTGCAGGACCTGTAATGTGACATTGTACATTTTGATGACAGTACTCAAACGATATATTGTGCAGCTTCAGTTGTATGTATGTTAATGGTTTTTGTAAAGGTTTTAAACACAGAGACATGTTAACCCATTTCATCCTTGTGCTGGTAAAAATGTATCAAAAGATCTACTATGAGTTGCACCGATTCTTAAGCCCTGATACTGCGTTAAAACCAACAACGTAGTCAATGGCTAACAGATAGTTTTTCTTTTGTTCTCCCTTCAGCAACCACTGACAAGTCAAGTGCTTCTGTTTACGTGGTCCAATAAAAGAAACAGCTTTCTTCATCAACCCTACACTTGTCAAACATTGACATGCATCTTATATAATGGGAAACCAATAGAAATTAACCTGATTACCTCGCTAGTTGAGTGAAATCAGCGCGATTCAGACGCAGCAAACTTGAACCATGACTGTGGTGCTATACTACATGGCATTAGATACTTGTATCAACTGGATTTGGAGTTGATGAAACACACCTGTGAAGCAGATCTTTCCTAACAAATTATCTATTTGGTCATTTTGTCAGCTTTTTTTCCCCTCACTGCATCTCCTATGGAAAGCATTTTTTATGAAATTTTTCTTCAATTTCAAAACATTTTCAGATCAAATTTCAGGGAAGCTCCACTAAGTGCTGTGAGAGTTGCACACCTGAGACACCTGTTCCATGCTGCTGCGCAGTTTCTCCATGTCAGCCCTGTACTGCTCTCGCAGAGCTTCGATCTCTTTGTCATGTGTTGCCACCTCCTCCTTCAGAGCACCTTTCAAAGCGGTAAGTTCCCTTTCTCTTTGTCTAAGTGTCTCCTCCAGCTTCTGTTTCAGCTGGCAAACCTCCATCAGCTCTGCTTGACAAGAAACAAGGTCCTGCAGAGAGAGAAAGCATAGTATTAACTTGATCCTCAATGGCATCCTCCACAGCTTGTCTTTAACAGCAATGAAAGTAGATCTAGTTTATTAGTTTTTGTATGTCAGCTTAAACAGTTTAGGGTTTAGTCTGAGTATTTTTGTTTTTTTATAAACTATATAGGCATTGTTGTGATACCGTCTTGCTGCCATTTCCTCTTCTTAGCTCATCTTGAAGCTCAGCCAACTGGTCCTCCATCTCTCTGACCCGCGTCTCTGCGTTCACCCTGTCCATGCGCAGCTGAGTCAGCCTGCAAGGAAAAATGGTGTTTAATGCTAGCTAATGATGCTTTGAATTTAAATAAGTGACTTTTTTTTAGAAGATGTTACAGTAAATGCCTGTTTCAGGAAACTGACTCATGACTGTGTACGTTACAAACAATGGAACCAATCCTTCCTGTTTAAAGTTTGTGTGTATGTTGCTGTTTTCTCACTCTGATTGAGTTTCATTTAATTCTTTTTTCTTCCTTTCCAGCATTTCCTGAAGTTGCAGATTTTCATCGAGACAGGACTCGAGCTCAGCTTTCAGAGCAGGATCAGAATTGATATTAGAGTCCTACAGACAAGCAGACATGATGAATAAATGAGAGCAGTGAAACACAAGACACCAGTTGGCTCTGACGGCATACACAACTGGCTTTCAGGAGATGTTGTTGCCCATCTATCAAAATGCATACAAGCTGAAGTTATTTAGGGATATTAGAGATTAAGACTTCAAAAATCCTTCTTAAACCAACATATAATGACTCATTATGGAAGTTAGATTGCTCCATGTGTGCACCTCTGACCAGGCCAGGGGGCTTAAAGGATTAATCTGAGGAATAATCTGAAGCAGACTAAAAAACCCCCACAGAAATCCTGGTTAGATTAGCTGAATTAAAAAACAAAACATAAAATAGTTTCTTTCTATTAACAGAATGAGATGGTTGATCAGGTCATATCTCATTTCAAGGACGCTCAGACAAGTGTTTGTACGCAGCTCTGGATAAGATCCATGTCATTACAGCAGTGCTAATTTGGCAGGGTACTCGTTGGACATCCTCTAGTAGCAGCCATTTTCAGTTATCACGTTAAAGCAAAATGAACTGGGTCTATGTTGCCACCACAAGGTCCTGCATACATAATTCAGTTCTTTCGCTGCCATTTCAGAGAATAAAGGTTTGACATTGTAATGAAAGACTTGTAGCATCTTTCATTTTGATCCATGGAAGAAAAACGGGAAAACACTGAATTCTGACTGAAGGTGATACAGCTGTCTCACATTTTTCTCTCAGTTCCACTTATTATTATTATTATTTATATTACTTACCCTTCTTTCGTCCCGCAGGGCATTTTGTAGTTCAGCCACTTTTGTCTCAAGTTCCCTTTTTTCTCTCATCCAGTCGTCTCGAAGGCCTTCTTTAGGTTGCTAACAATGAGTATAAGAAGACACATACATGTCTGTTGTTTATTAAACAGAAAAAAAACTCCACACAGAACTAAACATTTTTAGGGAAAACAAACCTTTACGCTCTGAATCTTGTGAAAAATTGTCTTGACTTTGTGTTTGATGACAACATCGCTGTCAGTAGACCTGAAAGAAACACATTTATGTTTGATTCTTACAGTGAGATTTGTTTTGGCTAAATGTGCCTAGGCTGTAATATAAAAGATAAGATACCCTTGTCTTAGGAGGCTGTAAACATCTTTCATGACCTGCTCTTCATCACTGCTCATCTCTGCACTCTGAAACTGGTCCAGTAAAAGGTCAGGGGTCACCTTAAGACATAGATGAGAAACTACTCTTGCAATGTTGCATCCTTGAAGGTGTTTAGAGCTTACTGAAAAGCCACTGCAACGCCTAAACAGAGAAGACAGCGTTCTTACCCGCGGGTCACTCAGATCAGTCTGAAGTTGCTCCTCTGAAGCCCACTGACTGGCTGTGTGTCCAGGAACTTTGGTGACAGAAGCCTGGCTGCGTCCCAAACTGCTGTGCGCTGAAGACGGAGGTGAGGTGAAGGGCTTGGGATTGATGTGGGGAGATGTAGCTCTGGAATACTGCTGTACAGGAGAGAGCCCTCTCCGCTGCCCTCCAGATGTTACATCATCAAATCTGTTAATTAGCCGGTCGACAGGAGTCTGTACCTGACTGCACTGCAGCTCACTGACTTGTTTGGGATTGTCGGGGTATGACTGATTGTTTCTCACTGGAGCATGGTACCTATCAAGTCCTGCCTGATCAATGACATCCCACCCATCCTCTCTGGATATCCTCACTCCAATTCCTCCGTCTAAATTCCCATAGCTACCAGACTTTCCATCGCCAGGTGGTCTAGACAGCTGAAAATCCTCATTGCCTGCTCCTGCATCCCTGTCTAGCAGTGACCCATGGGACTGAGCTCGGCGTAGTGCTCCTCCCTGCCCTCCTACTTCAACATCTGCCCCCTCTATTCCTGACTCTGCCTTCTCTTTCTTGCGAGGAAGACTGCGGTAGCCAGAGGGGTACTCAGTCCTGAGCTGGACCCCGTAGGAGTCCCCTTTCTGTCCATCCTTCAAGACCACATATGGCTGGCCATCAATCCCCTGAACCCTGACTGCTACACCATATTTGGAACTGTTGTTAGTCTTAGTCTTAGGCTGGGACAAAGCTTTGCTTCCACCAGCGTCATCAAGATCGTTGATAAAGCGGATCTGGACGCCGTAGTCCACTGGGGTCTTCCGGCCTGACGCCTGTGTAGTCATGCTGAGAACAAAGCAAAGATGGGAATAAGAAGAGAGGGAAAATGTGATTAGAGCAAAATGTTTTTGGATTGTTTGCTCCACCTAAACATCAGGCTACATCCTTTTTATTTAATTATCCATTAAATTACACAGAAAGCTCTGGAATCATAACAAAGGTAGCCATTTCTTAAGAATGTAATGTGATGAAATGTCTGTCAACTGGAACAGTGGAGGACAAGATGAGGTCATGGAGACCAAAAAGACTTTGTGAAAGAAGCTGTAGGATGGGCAAATCAAAGTCTAAATGAAGCCGTAACAAGCGCAAAATATTCACACTGTTCTCATCACATAGTTTAGCATGAAAAGTTTGCAAATTAACACCTGTGTTAGTTTGCATAAGACAGTTTTAGGGGATGGATTTAAGTTTCATGTTGTAGGACAGTAACAGAGAGAGAGAAGCTGACCTCTGTTGCAACAGGATGAATCTAAATACTAAGAATTTTATTTGGTAGTACCTCATGGAGGCACAAGTTTAAGATTTTCCCATGACTTTAAATTAAACTGACTATGTCTCAGTGGATAGCCCTCAAAAGCAACGTGTGAGACAGCTCAGACACCGCACAGAACAGCAAGCCAGGAAAAATGGCTAAAAATCATGCCTTGCTCTGAACATGCCAAATGCTGAAACATTTCCTTTTTTTGGTGTGTGGAAGATAGCAATAAAAAGTAAGTTTGCTTAAAACACTGAAAAATATTTAATCTTTAACAGCCTGCCTTTTTAGCTTCTCACACTGTGCTGAGTATGTTTTCATCCTGCTCCTGTTTATCCATGAAATGTTCTCAGAAAAGATACAATGTTATTTATGTTCTTTTGAAAAGAAGTATCTAAATATCGGAAAAATTTCCCAGATTAAAAAGGCAAAGAATGAACAAGTCATTCTGAAATGTGAACACAGTGATACAACTTTAAACAAATATAGAAACTCAGATTTACAGGCATAGAAACTCCAGCTCTCCTCTGCTTCTGTGAACTTTGTTCTCTGTGCTTTCTATTAGTCATTAACCTGAGAGTACACACCTATAGACGCCTCTCCCTCCCAAGATAACAAACTAAACATTTTGAAAATTTTGGAGTGTCAAATACCAGACATTTATTTTTCCTTGACAGGACTTTAACAGCGTTATAAAAAGAACCCTGAACTTCACTTTTTTACATTTTTTTAAATTTAATTACCAATCTTTATTTTCTTTTTTATCAACATTTTAATTTTTTTAAATAAAATTGCACTGCTTTATTTAAAAATCCCACTTGCTACAACATTGTAATTTCCTTCTGGGATAAATAAAGTACTTTTTACTACATTTCATTTGTTGCTCTTTACTTTTTAAGCATTATTTTAATCTTATCCTGTATGTGTTAAGCTTCTCTTTTCTGTGAAACACTTTTTAGGTTGTATCTTTGTTTAAAAGGTACTAAATAAAGTTGAAAATGAACACAGCAAATCAGTGTTGCTGCTTTTTTATGGTGTGTCCATGTTTTTGTTTATCTTGCTTTTCCAGTCTTGTGATCAACTTTAAAATCATGTTTCAAATCAACCTCACACACCCTCTGCTCACTGACACAAGCATTCCTAACACCACTTTACCTAATCACGCCTTGTGTTGGATGACATCGTAATACTCATCGTTGCAACGCCGTGGTTCATTAAACACACCGTAAAACCATTACACTCCCCCCTGAGCTCTCTTTGCTTTGTGCCTTCCACTTCCCCCAGCAGCTATCAGAGGTGAGAGAGAAAGTGGGCCGACAGACAGAAAGGGAGGGTGAACTGGGAGAAAGAAATCACTGTTTTTCGCCTTCTTATCAGTGCTCTGTATAAAACCCAAGTCAAGCTGTTCCTACAATATACTCACTCTCCCACACACACAAAGGACTGACTACAGAAATAACCATCACATACCCTGTTTAGCTCTGACACATACATTATTCAACAAGTACAGATTTATTTAAACCCTAAAATTGATTTCGATGGTTGTATGAGCTGTAAATGACCAAAGCTTTTCTGCAAAACAACAGGATGAAATGCAGTCAACAATGAGAAGATAGGAGAGTCGTTGCTTTAACACAGGTCCGACCACTAACACAGGTAAATGTGATGACTGGCCTGAATGAATGATGTCATTAAATGTGGCATGAACACCCTTAGAAGGTTTCTCTTATGCACAGGCACTGTCCGGTGACAGACCCACTTACCAGATTTGTGCAGTTAGATGATTTCTCCCACCCTGTGGGAACAACACAGGAAGCACTGTGTCACAACACATTTGTGAAGTCGTGCATGAAGTCTGCAGCCTACTGTCTATACACTGAGCTCAAGCAAACATGCCACTGTTAATGGTTGCATAGACATAAAAAAATAAATAAGCTATCCAGTCATATGTGACAAGCTTGTCCTAAGTGGATGGATGTGCAAAAGTCTGGCCAGACAGACTTAACAAGAAGGCATCTGTAAGGCAGACTGCTTCCTCTCAGTGTATCTGTTCATCTGCATGGGTTCAATTTTTTATTTGTGTCAGAGGACGAATGCACTGCCAACTGAGGGGGTGAGGGGGTACTCCTCCCATTGTTCAGCTGATGTGGGGCGGAAAACAAGGGCAGCGATTTTAAGTATGCAAAGAACATCCCCTCGCTCATTTGCATCCTGAAAACCATATGATTACTAAAAGTTAGATTTAATATCTAAATTTCGGTGCTCAAACCTCCCTCTAAAGTTGTTTCCCAAAGCTGGTTTCCTTTTGTACCTCTATAGTCACACGTATGAGTCACTGTAAGCGTTATCTTAAAATGGTAGAGAATTCTGCATAAAACTTTAAAAAAACAAGTTTATAAAGTCACCGAATACTAATTTCCTAACCTGCCAAATATTTACCATTTGGAATGAGCTATTTCATTACATATAAACTAAAAACTGTGACACAGTGTGGGCATCATGACGGTGTGTCATGTGGAATTTGTTTGATTTATTGTAAAATAAAATTTATTGTAAAATGAAGCAAACAGTTCAGACCTGAAGTACTTTGGCAAGCAAAGCCAATGCTGGTGTATAACAGCACCATTTAAGATCTGTTTCTGCATTTCTTTAGTCATTATTAGCAAGCGGTTTTAGTTTATTACATGTAAAATGTAATATCAGCATTACATAATGGCTTTTACCACTTTGCTCTCTAAAAATCATCCAGTGAAAATCTGAAATTGACTGTCCGCTAATAACATAAACAATGCACCAGGCTTTTCAGGCTTACTTGTCCAGCGCACAGTGGTGCTTTTGCCAGTCATTACCCTGCCGTTATGCTGACGGGACCTCTACCTCTGGTCTCAAATTGAATTGTAACACAGTTAATTTAATTGGAGTTGCTTCCCTGTTAAGATCTGAGATGGAATGGAAAATAGGATTAGGAGATAGCAGCGGGTGAGGAGAGAAACAGCAACTTGTGGAATCATGCAAGCACCCTTGCTGACTCATATGTGCTCACACTACATCATAATCATCATCTTTGTGGCCTGGTCTAAAAATGACCCAAGAAAAGCTCCAGGTTAGTTGAGCAAAAACATATCATTAGAAATAAAACTGTTTAGCTGTTTATTAAGCTGTAAAATATGAATGAGCTGTGAGTAGCAACCTAAACAGACTGTTTTAAGCATGTAGGAGGGAAAAAGCTTAACTTGGGGGCAGCTCCTGTTAGCACAACGGTTACAAGTAAAGATAATCTGATCATAAACCTGCGAACACTGTAGCAAATCACCAGAAGAAAACAGGAAGTGTTTTGATTTAGTTTTTATTTATTTATTTTATAGGTACACTTTATAAAGTTAAGTTTGAATTTCAGAGATAAGCATCTTATTCATTTTCAAATGAAAGAGTTTAACTTTTTAAACTGCCTTAAATTACTCTCAGTTCATACAACGCTACAAATAATCTTATAGTTCTCTGAGAAACAGGTGCACAAAGTTTTCTTGAATCTTACATTTTACAAGGAAGACCTGAAAAGTGCAAATATAAGGGCCTAAGTTAACTCCTCATCTTCTCTTAGTGGACAATCGCCCACTTGCTCCCCAGAGTTTCTCCCTCTCCATTACATTCTTGAGATAAAACCAGACACTTGTCCTCTCTCCATACATGCCACTTCTCCTCTTTCACACCCGAACAAATGGCCATTTGTTTCTCTTAGCAAATTCAAAAGAGTTAATTGGCATGACAAAACCAGACTACATTGTTCCCAAACGACACGTATTAGGAGTAAGACAGCCTCTCCCTTCTTTCACATTCCTGACACTGTTTCCTCTGTTCAAGCACCTACTTAGCCAGAAAGCAAAAGAGATGATCATTTCTGTCCAATTATTTCACAGATGAATGCAAAAACACGCCTATAGGTGTATCATTTAAACAGTGTGTTGGGGCCTGGTTACAGTAAAAATTAAACTGTGTTCATGACATAGGACACCTCCTCTGCTTCAATAATATGCAACTGATTGTGTTATGAGTTTCGCTGAACTGTGAGAGCTTCTCTTTTTAACTGAGATGCATAAAGTGCATTTAAATGTGTTTACACAGAGCTTATGGGCTTGAACTGAGATATTTAACTGTATCTCAGGTAATAGTTTAAAAAAAATCACCGAATAAAATATCAATTACTATTATTTAACACAGGTGTGCACACAAGACACAGCTACAATTGCCATCGTTTACAAATAAAACTTAAAAGAATTCACATTTAAATTCTTTTGTTAATAAGAAGGTCATATCAAATCGTTACTCTTTACTTTTACAGACACACAGTATCCATGTAAGCTTTAACACAGACATTTATCTGTTTATTTCACCACTCAACGGACAAACGTTATCCCAAAGTTAGCTGATAGTGTTGTCCTTAAGCTGTCAAGCTAAACTGATAAATATTAAAGACCCATCGTGACATACTTCTGTTACAACTTGTACATTCAATTAAAAGAGGAAAGTAATATCACATTACGCCAGAAAATGGCTTACAACGCGTTTAACTGTGAGAAGTACAGACTGTCTGCTTTAGCCGTGTGGCTATGAGAGGTTCAAACCCAACTTAAAAAGTTACCTCTTATCCTGAACTTCTCCCTCAGTTACTCTTTTATGTTCTCCTTCCCGTAGGCGGATGATAATTAAAATATTTTCACAGATCCATCAAAGTCCACTCTGAAAGTGGGTGGAAGAACAACCCTTTCGCAAATGATCGCAGCAACAAGTTCATTATGCGGCTGGGAATGCAACCTGTTACCTTTGGTCGGCGATGTTACCAACCCGCCCACCGCCGCAAGGGAGAGCTCTGTGATTGGACTGACGCGCTAAAGTAGGCGGGACTAAAGATTTTCATCGACTTTTTGATTGGTAAATTCAAAACGTCAGTCACTCACTAAGTTCAGACAGTCTTTGGTTAGATCAGATATTTTGGCTACATGCGTGCAGATTTTTTTTTTTTTTTTTAAAAACCGACGTTTTATTCTACATTAAATAAAATAATATATAATAGTTACAACATCAGTAAACATGAAATTACACAGCCAGTGATGCCTCAACGTTAATAAAGAGTGTGTGCACCTTTATGATTGTGTTTCCTCAATTTGTCACTAGGTGGAGCAAATTCTGGCCCCGAGGTGCAAAACTACTTATAGTATAAGAATTTAAAAAAGACAGCATAGTACAGCGTTGAAGGAAAACACCAAACAGAAAAACGACAAAAAAAAAAACTAATTAACAAATCATCCGTGTAATCTAAAATTAAGTTATTTATTATCCCAAAAAGAAATAACACATGAAATGTTGGTGTGGTTTTCTGTGGTTTTCACCTTTGTTCTGTTCATTAGGATATGTTTTGTTATATTAATTCATGATAAAGTCATTAAAAGTCTGTAAATAAATTAGAAAAATGAATCCCCTGAAGCTTTACGCTGAGATAGTCTGAGATAGTCACCTGTATGTTGTGTAAGGTGTTGCTGTATATTTGTAGCCCACTTGAGGGAAAAACAAATAACTGAATTGCCTTTTTAAAAATGTCACACTCTAGGTTTGGGTACTAACTAGTCCTGCATTCCAGTGTCCTTTCTTAGTGAAAACCCCTCCTCTGCATACAGTCCACACAGCTCCTCCCCAGACTCCAGCGACATCTGTGCGCACGCCACATTTTCTCTCCATCTCATCACTTTACTTAGTGGACAGACTGAATGCACGGTCCGGGAATGGGATCTCTGCTGGGTTCAAAGAAAAACTTCCAATTCTTTCGAATTTACGCACTGCAGAAGTTGTTGTTCAAACTGCAGGGATAGTTGTTGGTACAGCCGGAGGTGACAACACAGCCTCTTGCCAATGATCTCCAAGACGCACCAGAAGTGTGATCATCAAGGAGCTTCGGACCCCAAGAATCAGCACATAGTTTGAAAGTTAGTTCTGCATAGTTCGTTTTTTAAAAAAAAAAAAATTTATTTTACAAACGTTAACTTTTTACAAGTGCTGGGCAGAGAAAGTGTGCGTAAAGTTGGAACGATTGCGCGCAGAAAGTGCAAGGACGTGTTGAAGAGCAGAGATTTATTAACTTGTTCCACTTGTGAGAAGTGTTCAATCCTTGGCAGTCATGGCAAAATGGTTCAAAGATTTCCCCATCAATCTGAAAAACGGAAACGAAAGGGTCCGCTCGGCATCTGAATCTGGACCACAAACTAGACCCAAACCCACGTTTTCACGAGAAAGTTTGAAAGGAAATCACCGTAAAGATGGAGGAGTTGTGGGTTTGCTGGCAGGGAGAAATAGGAAGAATTCCGCTATTGAGCTGGGTCGCAACAACGCTGGTTATGGTGGGGCTGTCTGGGACAGTCTCACAACTGGGAAAAGTCGGAAGAACTCCAAACTCGACACTGGAACAACGGATGAGAACCGCCCGGTGAGGACCTCGAGCCTGGCACAAGCTTACATTAATAGGATGATCAAAGTGGACAAACAAGACAAGACTCCCAAACTCAACGAAATAAGTGAACAGAAGCTGTCCGAAAACGAAAATGGAAAATCTGATATAAAAACCGCGGTGAGTAACAAGGATACACCAACTTTTATCTTCTAGTTAATTCAGAAAAGAAACAAGCATGGCTATATGCAGATGAAAATTCAATCTAATGTGTATAAAATAGCTTAACTGTTGGCTTAGGATGAACGCTTTTCTTTGTGTTTCCCTTCCCTCTTCATAAAGCTGTATTCAATTTCCATCCTTCTGAAAAAGTACAATGCAGTTTCACTACATTGTCAGATCAAACAGGAAACACAATGCACTGACCTCTTTGCACAACTATTTCCGCTTGTCCCTTCACTACCTGTCACTCAGTTATGGACACCATAGACATACACACGTGTATGCTCAGGCACACACACTGATGTGAATCAGATTTCCATGTATTTGTTGTCTTTGGGTAACGCAACATCTGAAAAAGTTGCAGATCATTGTGTCTTTTTCTTTCCACAGTTGATTATTCTGGAGGATTATGCAGACCCTTTTGATGCAGAGAAAACTAAGGAACAGAGAGAAGCTGAGAGAGCAGGGGTCAATGACGGGTACATGGAGCCATATGACGCCCAGGTCATTATCACAGGTGAGGTCAAGCTCACTTTGCATGGTAGAAAAGTGGTAAGGTGACATCCTGACATCATAAATGCAAAACTGGATTCAGATCTTAGAGAAGTGAGAAGTTCTCACATGAAAAATTTAAAATGTCACAATTGTATACACACACTCATATTTTTACAAAATTTTGCATTTAAAGAGACTTTTAACTAGACCCCATCTCTCTGACGACTTCCCTTCTGGCTGGCGGTCGCCATAGTAATATTGTTGTGCAGGGACAATGGGTGCAGTTTCCTCTTCCAGCTTCCTGTCTCCTGCCTCTGTTTCCTTTGCCCCATTCTCTCGATAGGATTTTGGGCCCTATACCCTCCCCTGACTACATCCCCCCTCCCCCCATACACACACAACACCTAACACTTTATGTTCTCTAACCACAAGACACCACCCCCCACACTCACCCTGCCTTACAGGTCCCCATCCTTTTTTTTCCTGCCCAATCATTTCCCAGCAGTCAGGAAGTGTCCTGTAACTTAACCAATCAGCAGCTATGTTGACCTTTTCGTCCTCTAACTCCATTGTTTGGTCACACAATAGTGCAGACACACAGGCTACCTGGCAGGCTGCGAGGAAACATAACAAATACAATTCCCAAAAATGACAGGAAAAAAGTACAAATGACAGTGAGTTTTTAATGAGCTTCTCATCTTTTAATTGGAAAGTTTTCAAAACAACTTCACCTTTAATTCTTATGCTTAGCTACAACTACTTTATGAGTGGAAATGCGTAGTGGTTTCTCATATTTATCTTGGCAAAGACATAAGATGGCTCATGTATTGGATAATTTCTAGGATGTTGTTTGTGTACAGCCCTTAAGCCAGGAGTGGGCAGCTCCGGTCCTTAAGATCTGTAGTCCTGCGAATTAGTTTTCCCTGCAGTGACACACACAATTAAGACACACCAGACTTAATTAGCTGGCTAATGTAGAGTTTGACAACCCTGTTGCAGCAGGGAAACTAACACTACCAGGACAGCATGTACCACCTGAGTAATGGATTGGCTCACATGGTGGGTTGAGTTTTACACAATTAGGAAATAGATAGTCTAAACAGAATATTTTTGGTTTTCTAGGCTTTAAGTTTGTCTGGATAAAGAAATTTAAAATGGATTTATTGGCTCAAGGTGAAAAAATAGTTTTCTCAAGCAATTAAACTCCCATATTTGTTTTTTTTTTAAATTTAAGTGCTGATAATCATATCTGTTCTGCTACAGAGGTTCGTAGACGGGGCTCCAAAGATCTCCTCAAAGTGTGTGTACTACTGGACCAAGGTCAGAAAGAGGGTAAGGGAGAGGAGGGAACGCTTTCTCCCCCGAACATCTACGACACACCCTATGAAGGAGGACTGGAGGGCGACAGCGAGGGTGTGTGGATCCCTGTCACGCGACCAGAGTCAGACGTCCGTCCGGCTGGGGAGTACGAGCTACCGTGGGAGTGGAGAAAGGAGGACATTGTTAGAGCATTGTCAGGTAGAGAAAAGAAGTACGGGATGATGGGAAGGGTGGAGATGCAGGGTGTGCAGGAAGGATGCCATGACTTTCATTTGTACAGCACAAACACACCTCAACAATTTTATGTTTGCTTTATAGAGGAAACAAAAGGATCTGTCTGAATTCATTTCCAGAGATGTATGTTTATTTTAGAAGCTCTGCCATGCTTTGAAAGGATTGTACTTGATTTTAGCTGATATTGTCTGTCTCACTACCTTTAGCTCAGTTTGAGGCAGTGGATTGTTCTCCCAGTAAAGAAAACATTTCAACCTCTGGCCGTCAGCAGCAGCAACAAACCCAGAGACAGAGGAACTGGAGCCACAAGACCCTCGTCTCAACGTCTCCATCAACTTCCACTTCCCCATCTTTCCCATCCTCTCCTATTCTTAAACTCTCCCCTCTCTCATCATTATCATCATCATCATCTCCTGCTTATCCCACACTTAAACTGTCCCCTCTCTCACCTTCATCCAGTCCTACCAAACTTTCCCCACCATCTCCCACTTCCCCTAGTGCCACACTGGATGGGGAGACAGCCAAAATGGACTCCAGCTTGCCCCTGGAGAAGCACAGGTAAGGACAAAGAAGATATGCTGCACTTATGTGATATGCTTTACTAGTTCTTTAAAAAAAAGAGTCTCTCAGATGCAATGACGGGAAGATGTTCAGCAATGTGCAAAACAACAACAAAAAACAACAAATTAAAGGACTGTCATCCAAAAAGGCACAAGACAAAGAGACACACTTTAAGTGTAGCTGTCATCAGATTTGTCTATATCTGAAATTTAATTTCGGGATTGTATTTAAAAAGTCTCAGTTTGAGTACTTAATGTGTTTATTGTGTACTACTTCTAATGAACTGTTTGTTTAGTGGTTTGGCATGTCGAGGTGTAAGGAGGAAAAGTAAAATGATCCTTCTGGTTGATGATTGTACCCTCGAATGCGAGTAGACACCACTAGACACCACTTAATGTTCTCTTCAATATGAGCAAGCAACACAGCTTCAGATTAAACATATTTGGTTCTTGTCTAATAGTTTATGTCGAAAACATACTGAATTTAATTGTGTAGTAATGTATCTTTGTGATTCCTTAAATGAACACAGTGTAACATGTAACTGATCATGTAACTTACTTTTTGCATCTTAAAGCTGACATAAAGAATCTACATGAAATGTTTTTCTTGAATGCCACCTATCTCATTGTATAGAAAATATGGTAGATGCACAAACTAGCATATCGACAGCGTCCAAACCTTTTTAAAAAAAATTGTAATATAGTAGAGAAACCAAGTGAAATGTGTTGCAAAACATATTGTGTTTTCTTCAGTAAGATTTTTGTTTGCTTTTAGCTTCTTTTATCCTTGTTTTTTAAAGGTTGTTGTAGTAGTATAATCAGTTCAATTATTAGGGGAAAAAATTTAATACTTTTTTATCCTGTGTTTTTATTTAGAAATAGGGTTGTTTACTTTTAGCTTCTTTTATCATGCATAGAACAAAAATGTTGCAGATCTGAAATAAGGATTAGCCATCAAGCTGAATTACATTAAGAATATTTTAAAACATTTAACGAATGAATGATTTCGCTGACCTTCTATTTAGTAATGAACATGAAACGCCTTACAGGGCCGAATAAAAGGAGCACATCTTTAGAAAATCTGTGGGTTCAAATTTAGTCTGGCAACATTCAATGAAATACCCACAGGGCAAACTCTAAAGCTTTTTTTTCTGTTTATATCTTATAAGTCCAGAAGACACACACACACACTCAAACACTCAGAGCCTCCCATTCGATTGTCAGAATACTGGGCTGCTGGGATGGGCCCAACATTGCACCTTGGACAAGATTAGTGAATGAAACAAATAAAATGATGAAGACTGAGACCTTTTGCTACCTTTATCTTCTGTCTATTTATTGTCAGGTCTTGTCAAAATGACACATGTTTCTCATAAAACCTACACAGTAAAGCACATTTCTTATCTTTTTTTCTGTGTTGTTCTGCCTACCATGTGTTTGGACAATGCGAGGTTACATTGTTTTTGGTTTTGAGGCAGCTCTTTGCCTTTGCAGGGAACACCCTCGCTAGTTATAGATGAACATCAGTCATAAACATGAGCATCTCAGATATAGTACAGAAAGCTACAATGCTAATACACATTTCATTACACACTAGCCCCATCTAACTGTTACTGGGAGCAATAACCCATCGTTCTGATTACGTGTTAAATGTAAATAGTAGACTCCGGGTGCAACTTTCAGATGAGACTTGATTGAGGAGACAGAAAAAAAGGCCTATTTTACTTGCAAACCCTTTAAACTCTTCACCTGGTTAAGTGTGGCCTTTATTTCCATGTGGGAGTCATAGAAAACATGCTCTGGTGACCTGGTAGCATTTGTTTCTCATGTTGTAGTTGAAGGTCATTGTGCTTTGCCTCCCAGTATCAAGACTGCATACAGTTTATATACAGCTCTGGCCTGTAGCTACTGTCAGCAGCACCTCGTGTCCAGGCAGTCACCAATGTGGTGTTCATTTGTTTTTGTTGTTCTTTGATTACTTTTTTCCTCTCAACTTTACCTTTTACATTATTACTTCACTCTGGAGTAAATGCCTGTATCTGACTTAAAATTAGCTGTTTTATATTCTCTCTCTCTCTTTCTATAATGGCTTTTACATATTATTAACTGTGAATACAATGTGAATTAATTCCATAAATCAGAGTGTGATATCTGCATTTTCCCTTCTTCTCTTCCCCTCCGCCCGCATGTCTTATAGTTGGTACCATGGCAGTGTGACTCGGCAGCAAGCTGAGGCTCAGCTGCAGCGCTGCAGGGAGGCCAGCTTCTTGGTGAGAGACAGCGAATCAGGGACCAGCAAATACTCCATCGCTCTGAAGTGAGTGCACACATGTGTGCAGTGCATCCACGAAACACAGTGCAGCATGGAAACGATTATGCATACAATATATTTTTTTCTTTTTTGTTGTACTTTAGTGTCAGATTATCAGTTTAGAATCATAAGGAAGTAAGAGTTTATGTAGATCAGCTACAGCACAATTTCACATTGATGCAGCATATTTATGAAATCTTATGGTATCTAAAACTTATCAAGCTGATATTGTTTTATTGTTTAAGGAGCTACTATAGCTGCTATTGTACAGAATTTGGGATTTACAGTTCTAACAAGAGTGCCAGCAGCAGGTTTTCCAGGATTCTGAGTCGGAAATCCTGCAATGTGATTGTGTGTGTGTATTCATATGCCTGAGTGCACATTTGTTGCATCCTGCTCATTCATTTGAGTGTCTACATCATTAACCCCATTTACACATCCACTGAACTCGGTAAATGCCTCATTTGATAGAGACGCTGTGCTACTCCAATCATCTGTAGTTTTTGTACTTTTTCTGCTTGCCAGGATTGTCAGGTTATTTATTTTTCATCAAAAGTTCACATCTTTGTTCTGTTTCTTTTTAGGACAAGTCAAAGCTGTGTGCACATCATCGTGGCCCAGACTAAGAGCAGTAAGGGCTTAGGCTATACTCTGGATCAGAGCAGCTGCATCTTCTCCAGTATCCCTGAGCTGGTCTTCCACTACTGCACACACAGACTGCCTTTCACAGGAGCAGAGCACATGACCCTACAGCATCCAGTTCACAGGCTACATTGAACCTTTGCAAAAATGGACCCATGCATGCTCAGACACAGCCACATGCTACACATTTAGACCAGGAAATCTCAGATAAACCATGCGTACACAAAGATATTCAAAGATACACTGTTTTGGATTGTGTTGTGCTTCAAGTTTTTATTTTCATTTTTTTTGTGTTGCCACCATTTGCCACCTAGTGGTTAATGTCAGTCATTACAAATTGGCCACATTGAAATGCTGATTGTTACTATTAAAAGCTGCAAACGTGAATACACATTTGAACATTTGTCACAGTATTTAATCTGCTGTTTCTGCCTGAAGGTGAATCTTTAAAACACCCACAATGATGCACACAATAAGAAAAACAAATACCATATGTGAAATCGGATGTACTTAATGCTTCTAATTTTCTCATCATTAATTAGCACCATGTCATCCAGTTAGGTTCCATCTGTAAGATCAATACACCTGATTAGAGTATGTGCACGTATCCATCGGAGTTGTCAATCAGCCAATTGATCTGTCCTGGGATTAGGGCTCATTTCCAACAACTGTCTCTGTCAAGAGAAAGGATTTTATTGATTTGATGATTAAGGGAAATATGGTGGGAGGGGTCTCATAACGCTGCAGAGAACAGTCAGCAAAACTGTTGCAGTGTGTAAAGACGCACACAAACCGGACTCCTCTTCACTGTAGTTTAAATTTAAAGCTTTGATTGTGCCTGAGGAAATGGACAACGTAAGAAAACACAACACGTCTTAGACATAAAACCAGCATTTCTTTGTCTCCCCATTTTCTGACTCTCAGACAATTCTCACAAAATTTGACTTTTTTTAAGGGAAAAAGATCAATAATCATATAATCAGCTGTCACAGCTGTTTTCATAAAGAAAAAAACGATTAAAAAAAGCAGTAGCTACAAATAAAAATATAGAACCCTGCAAAAGCAACATAGTTTTTACAAATTTCCTTCTCACCTTCAAACATCGACATGTTTATATCCGAACGTTAAGAAAAGGAGTTAACAAGACAAAACAAACAAACTTAAAGCACAACCTGGGCTGCCCCCATCGTTCCTTTAGTAACTTAGTTTCTTGTGAAAATCTCCCTTTGTCCCTGTTTTGTGTGGAAATATTTCTTTCCCAGATGTCTCTTGTTTTGACTTTTTCTTCATAAGCGCTATGATTTTTTAAAATGAAAAGTTGTTGCCTTTTTTAAAAAAAACATATTTTACTTTATGTTGCTCCGTGTTGGTTTTTCTTACTCTGGTTTCTCTTATGTTGTGAATTCCCCATCAGGGCCAACATATGTTATTTTTCTTCCTTCTCGCTGTAACTGTGTCTCATTTCATTGTAAAAAAAACTGACAAGCTTCCTTCTAGAAAGGCACCCATGCATAAAAGCCACATGTAGAAACTGACCTTTGTCTACATTCTTTATATTAGTCGTACAATAATGTGGGCTGTATATTATTGTTGTAAAACATTTGTTAAATAAATAAAAGCAGTTTGATTTAATAGGAATGTGTTCTTTTGATTAATCTGCCTGCAGAAAGGCACAAGAGAAGAGCCTCCGTAACAAAAGCAATAGACTAACTCGAGTAAATGGTTCTTTTGTGGTTATAAAATCATTGACCTGAGAGTAAAATCAATTACAGCTACAAACACTTTTATCTATAAAATAAATACTGACAGACCTGACCATTTACATTTATAATGTGTGTATAAATAGTACACATACAAACCGCATCTCCTCACACAGCCTTAAGGGAGGTGTGTTTAAATCCTCGCAAACACACAGAAAGCCACTCACAAAATAACAAAGAAGCGTCATCCTCACAGTGATGTGTGGAGGCATGCGCTTCTGGTAAGATATGTCTTACCAGTAAACACCAGTGCGTTGGCTTTCACTAGCATCTCCAACAAAGTGCGTGCATGCCTTTGTGTTCACCATTGCAACTGTGTGTGTGTACATGTTTTCTGTGTGTGGTTAAGAGAGCGAGATGGAGAGAAAGGATGTCAGAATTTCTCAGTTTAGGGATTACCAGGTTGCCATGGTGATTAGTTAGAGTGAGGTAGGGCCGTGTCTGCAGGGAATGATGAGAGGGAGGAGAGGAGGAGAAAAAGGGAGGAGAGACAAGCTTCAGTATAAAAAGAGCTTTGAATAACTGTAATTATAGTTGCAATGTAGATCCCACATGGAGGAGCTTGCGTGGTTTGTGAATGGACAGCTGCAACTTGAGATGTCTCGGCAGGGAGCAGAAAATGCGGAGGAAAAGATAAGCTCAAACCTTTTAAATGTCAGTTTCATGAAACACTTCATAGAACATATGATGCTTTCGTCAACAGGTCAGCGTGTAACACTGACCCCAGAACAATCACACCTGCAGATGCTTACATTTGCACAAGTCCAAGCTTTCCCGTTGAAGAGACGTGACTTATTTTTGCAGCACAGTGTGTCACAAAAACGCAAGGTTACCCGTCAGGCACCCCGATCACCCCTCCTTCAATCCATGTGATCGATTTGGTTTGTCCTCTATGTTCTTTAAATGAAATCACAAATTAGGTCAAAACAAACAAGAGAGATGAGGTAGAGGACACATGATTCCTGCGGAGCCTGTCAGCCTGTTTTAGGGAATTTTGCATTGATGCAACAAATAACCTGAAATGCTTGATTGAATTCCTCAGATTAAAAAAATACCATTGTTGTGCTGTGAAAAAAGCAAATGTAATTTTAATTTAGTTTTATTCTTTTATTTTTATTTATCAAATAAACGGGAAGAAATAACATTCCTCTTGGGTTAATAAACCACCAAAATAAAGTATTTAAACCTCTAACATAGAGCAGCAACGATATGCGTAATTGCAGCCGTCAAAGTGGAACAAAAATCCCAAAATATGCTTGTAAAATAGAATCACTGGTTTATTTACTTATTAGAATACTATTAGTATTATTATATGTATTATTATGTTTAAACATGTCAGAAATGTGACTAAAACGTGGTCTTAAGAGGATCCAGTGGCTTTGCTACCCTGTGGAGATTAAATATATGCATTTAGTGGGAATGTAAATGTTCAATGTAAAACATTATGACATCATTGCACAGCTTTATAAGATTGCTGATAATAGGGATACCTTTAATACAAGTAATTTTTTTTTAATACTATTATCTATCATCATAGGGTGATTACATTGTGATAAGGCATTGATTATTTAATTAACCTCCAGATATATACTCTGATAACAACTTCTAAAGATCTAGAAAATGGTAATATATGCAAATCAGAGCCCTTTTTTTTTTTTTAGAAAAAAAGAAAATAAGGAAGGCTGTCCAAATTTCAGAAAATTACAGATTTTTAGAGGGATTTTTTAAATTTGTTCAACCTAACCTTCTCAAATAATTTAGTTTATTTCCAATAAAGAATCTTGATCACTGATTCAATCATGTAAAGTCTGTATATGGGGGTTAAAATCTTACAAATACTAATGGGATATTCAGTCCCCAGAAATTTAAATGCAGCACAAATATTACCTTCTGCAGCCACTGGCATCCTTCAGCCAAAACTACAACAAATAAAC